>JBAKBP010005103.1:0-126168 GCA_037953745.1 Lithodes maja
GTTTGACATCAGACACCCTCATGGAGGTCCATTCGTCCTGCCAGCGCTGACGTAGTAATTGAGTAACACGCGGGAAGTAATCAGATGCAGGAATACGTCGTGGCACGAGTCGGTGAGAGGTAATAGCAGAGCGGGCGAAAAAATCAACCCGCTCATTGCCAGGCACTCCAACATGACTCGGGACCCAACAGAAAGACAGGGACTTCAATTTAGTAGCGATGCGGAACAACCATTCTTAAATCTCCAGCACTAAGGGGTTAACAGCGGGAAGAGACTGAATACTCTGAAGAGCACTAAGGGAGTCACTAAAAATTACAAAGGTATGCAGGTGTGAACAAAAAATAGTACGTAGGGCAAATAAAATAGCAAATAACTCGGCCGTAAAGACACTAGCACATGATTGGATGTGACGTTGGAAGGTCCGGTCCGGGAACACAACCGCAAACCCTGTACCGGCGGAGGTCTTGGAACCATCAGTGTACACTGGAACGGCTGAAGAGTGGCGTAGCATATGTTCCGTAAACTGAGCATAAAGCAACTGTGGGGTTGAAGAGGCCTTAGAGGGAGGGAGGGCAGCTGTACAAACGGTAGGGCGAGGGAGTAGCCATGGGGGGAACTCCGACTGTCGGAGGGGTAGCACCGATGGAATGGGAAAAGAGAAGGAGGCTAGTAAAGCAGAGACCCGACCAGGGAACGAAGTAGCAGACACTGATGGGGCTAAGCCGGAAGCCGTGGGAGGAAAACCAGCCGAACTGTGTTGCAGAAGGCGAAGATGACATCGAAGGGTCAGTTTATCCCGCCTGGATGATAGCGGTGGGACACCTGATTCAGCATAAAGGCTAATAACCGGAGTAGAGCGAAAAGCCCCTAGCGACAAGCGCAGACCGTGATGGTGAAGGGAGTCTAGGCGCTTAACCCGGGAACTGCTGGGAGACTCTTAAGAGTTCCCCCAGCGGACTGCTGGGAGACTCTTATGAGTGAGTGAAAAAAAAAAAATCAACTTTTGACATCGAAAAAAAAAAAAAAAAATATATTTTTATTTTATTATTATTTTTTTTTGTTTTGGCCCCTGGGCCATGCACAATCTCAGTCCTCTACCTCCCCTCCTTCCCCACTTTCCTCCTCTCCTTCAGTTATCACCTATTTTCCCTGTTATTCCCTTATTCTGAGGTATATTTTCGTGCTAACATTAGCGAGTTGCAAGCAGGGTGTTGTCATCATTGATGGCAAGCGAGTGCAAGAGAGAGAGAGAGAGTATCGATCGACTGTGTCTCAGTGGCCTTGGGGGAAATTGGCGGGAAAGCAGGTTGCCTCACCCATACATTATACAACTCGCGGGCTATATCTCCGATTTTGACCATCCAAACGCTGTTTTCACTCGTTTTATTGTTGTTTCAGGTTAATACCTTTATAATCAACCCATACTAGGCGCATATGGATAAGTATTAATGCTATTAATGGCACAATGAATATTTTAGTGACGGAAACACCTCAAATACGTCAGCACAGGGGGACGTTTCCAATTACCCCCATGCGCACTTCAGAGGTTAAGGTTTGTACGTGCAGCGGAGGCATATACCTGGCAGCTATAATCGATCTTGGAGAGAATAAGCGTTATATGGAGGCGCAGAAGAGTCGTCCGGTCCGCACCCCAAGACAAGTGGCTAAGGGTTTGTAAGAGTTGAAGCCGTCGGGTGGTGGAGGTCAGTAACGAAGTAATGTGCGGGTACCATGTCAACCGAGTATCGAAAATGAGACCTAAGAGTGGAGCTGAGGACCTGTAAGGCAGAGGGCGATTATACAACGTAAGAACAGGATGCGGGACTGTATAGCGTTTTGTGAAGATGACGGCACAAGATTTCGAGGGCGAAAACCGAAAACCATGGGCCGTAGCCCACTGCGCAGCTGCATCAATGGCCTTCTGCATGAGATTTTGTAGGGCAGCGATATCCAAACCCACAGCGTAAATAGCGAAGTCGTCCACATACAAAGAAGCACGGACACCAAGAGGGAGGGAAGAAATAATACCATTAATAGCTAGGATAAAAAGGATGGTACTAAGAACACAACCCTGTGGGACACCGTCGTGTTGGGGGTATGTTCGTGAGAATGTATTCTGAAGCTTGACTCGGAAAGTACGATCACGGAGAAAGTTCTTCAAGAATACCGCCATGTTGCCAGACACACCAGAATGTAAAAGGGTACGAAGGATGTTGTATTTCCAGGCAGTATCATACGCTTTTTCAAGATCGAAGAATACAGCTAAAACCGACTTAGTGTCCGAAAAGGCATCGCGGATAGAAGTCGCCAATCTCAATAATGGGTCCAAAGTACTACGGCCCTTGCGAAAGCCATTTTGAAAAGGTGACAGGATGCCTCTTGATTCCAGGAGCCACATTAAGCGGGAGTGAACCATGCATTCTAATAATTTGCCGACACAACTGACCAGGGCAATGGGACGGTAACCTGCTGGTGCATGGCCCGACTTACCCGGTTTAAGGAATGGGAGAAGGATGGCATGTCTCCACTCAGCCGGAAAAAAGCCTGTGGACCACAGACGGTTGTAGATGGATAAGAGAAAGCCAAGCGCAGGTGGAGATAAGTGCTTCAGCATCAAGTAATGGACACCGTCAGGGCCTTCACATGTATCCTTACAGGCTCCCAGGCTAGACTCAAGCTCAGCCCGGGAGAAGGGGGCATTGAAAAACTGATCAGATGATAAGGCGAAGTCAAGTCGCCTAAGTTCAGAACGGCGTTTATGCATCTGGAAGGAGGGCGGGAGATGGGAGCCAGTGCTAACATCACTGAAATGTTGTCCCAACATATTGGCCACCAGAGACGGATCGCCCACAATGCCAGTGTTGGTATGGAGGACTGGGGCCGGCGTAGGCGCATGTTTCCCTGCAATCTTCCTGACGCGAGCCCAGACTTGCGGAACAGGTGTATCTGCGTTGATAGTAGAGGCATACGACATCCAGCTAGATTTTTTAGCAGAGCGGATTGTACGACGGAAGACGGCATTAGCCTGTTTGAAAAGAGTATACGCATCCCGCTCATATGGAGAGCCTTTTTTCCGACGGAAACTCTTCCACTTGGCTCTTTTATTGCGTAAAGCCGAAGTGCACTGAGCAGTCCACCACGGTACACACTTAGAAGACATACTCCGAGTGGTGCGTGGAATACAAGTATAGGCAGCATGGAGCACAAACATCAGGAAACTGGTAAGCATGGCATCAGGGTCCGGGAAAGCAGGGGTCGGATTAGACGGAACGGCGAGATCAGCGAAAGATGTCCAGTCGGCACGATCGAAACACCAACGGGGAGGGCGCGGCACTGGGGAGTAAGACGTAGGGGAGAGGACAATCGGGAAGTGGTCAGTCGCACAGTAATCATTAAAGACCTTCCAAGTAAAATCCAAGGATAGTGTAGGGGAACACAGAGACAAGTCAATACATGAGAAGGTACGGGTGCCACTATCAAAATGCGTAGAGGAACCAGTGTTTAAAAGAAATAAATCGTGTGTACGAATCAGAGCCTCAAGGGAACGACCTCGTGTATTAACGGTAGAGTCACCCCACAGGGAATGCCTGCAATTAAAATCCCCTAAAAGGAGGAAAGGTGGAGGTAATAGAGAAAGGATCCTGTTTAATTCTGGAACATCGATCGGGATCGAGGGGGAAAGGTATATGGAAACTACTGTAAGCCAGCGTGAAAGGAACACTCTGGCAAGCGTGCATTTAAGAGAGGTACGGATAGTTAACGGAGACACTGGGACATCAAGATGTACGAGGAGGCAAGTAGCATACTGGGATTGGGGAGAACTTATATAGGAGTAAAAAGGTATTGGGGAGGGGGCATTAGATAAACGCGATTCTTGTAAACTAATAACAAGTGGGCTAAACCTAGAGATAAGGTAACGAAGATCAACACGATGTGCTGCAAAACTACGAATGTTCCATTGTAAAATGGACATTAAAAAGACAAAAAAGATTAAAAAGAAGACGCGTACAAGAGGGAAGAAAAGACGTACACTATATACAACATATTTACAAAATACAGGTAACACCGTGGGTGGAAAATATAGCCAAGAGAGGCTAACGATGGGAAATAATAGCAGGAATTGGAGAAGACGTTGAAGGGGAAGACTGGAAACCGGGGGGCATAGGGAGGTCTAACAGAGAAAGAGGAGAGGAAGGAGGAGGGCCGGAAGAGGTAGGAAGGACGGACGGCGGGTGGGAAGAGAAGGAGGGGGTAAGGGCAGGAGAAGGAAGAGGGGGAGGATCAGGAGGAGGAAGAGGGGGAGGGTCAGGAGGAGGAAGAGGGGGAGGGTCAGGAGGAGGAAGAGGAGGAGGGCCCGGAGGAAGGCCAGAAGGGGGAGTGGAGGAAGAGAACGGGGCAGGGGAAGGCGGGAGAGGGGTAGGGGGGAGAGAAGAGGGGGTAGGATGAACTTCGGCGTGAACAGTAGAAGGTGGTGGGTGGGAAGAACGGATAAATTCATCAATCTTAGGTAGGGTTTCGTAGGAGAAATCTAGGGATGCAGTGACGGGAGGAGGAGGAGACTGGACGGAGAGAGGAGAAAGGGAAACAGAAGGAGAAGGAGGCGACTTCTTCTTCTTCTCGCAGGGACTTGAGCACCGCACATCACGGAGACCACCCTTAAGTTTAAAAGAGGAAGCGGGCGAGGAAGAACGGAGCACAGGAGCCCGTTTGGTAGAGGAGAAGGGAAGTTTAGAGCGAGTAGGAGATTTGGGGCGACTAGAAGAGGAAGATGACGGAGAACGGGGGGGAGGCTTGGAACGGTGAGAGCTTTGAGGGAGACTAGAAGAGGAGGAACAAGGAAGAGAGCAAGATGAAGGGGCAGAAGTAGGAGAAGGACTGAGAACAGAGAAAGTGTTAGACAAAGGGACAGAAAAGGAAGAGACGGAAGGACGAACGGAGGAGACTGAAGAGGAGGAAGGAGAAAATCCGGGAGAAGCACCGGTAGAAGGAAGGGAGGCAGATGACGAAACTGGTGCGACCGGGGGGACGGAGGGAGCGGAGGCGGTGGAAGGAACCGAGGAACCAGAAAAAGGGGGGGGGGGGTGTGGTAGAGGGAGGCAAAGAAGAGGAGGGAGGAGACAGAGTCTTGGAAAATGACTGAGGGGTGAAGCCCAAGTGACGAGCCTCTTGGCGGGCTGCGGTGAGCGTAAGGCCGTGTCTCGCTTTGAGGACAGCAACCTCAGACTCGAACAGATGAACGGGGCAAATCTTAGAGTCGGCCGAATGAGACCCGCGGCAATTAAGGCAGAACTGGGACGTTGACTGACATTCGCCAACGGCATGTCCGGACTGAGCGCAGCGCGGGCAGAGTGGGCTCTCAGCGGCTGTACGGCAGAACTTCGCCGGGTGGCCGAAACGCCAGCAGCTGCGACACTGGAGTGGACGGGGAAGAGACGCAGTCACGGGGAGGCGAGTACCACCGACAATAACATGGGCAGGAAGGGAAAGTCCATCAAAAGAGATCTTGGCAATGTTAGCGGGATGGCAGCGAAGGTCGCGAGGAGGGATAGTGTAGCATACCACACTAACCACCTTGTGGTCTTGAGCGACAACGATGTCCTTGACGAGGTCGGCGCAATCCGCGAAAGGACGACCCCCGAGACGGATGGAAGCGGGGATCAGGACAGTCCCTGTACAGGAGTTGAGTCGTTGATCTTTTTGAGCCGGGATGGGGGTGCCAGAACAATCGACGAAAGAGGACATAGCAGTAGCCTGAAGTTCGTTTTGGACGGTAACAAGACGGGAGGCATCATGGCGGGAGTGGAAGGTGACGTCCTTTCCCACCTGTTGAAGGAGACGCAGGTGGAAGAGGAGGTCATCACCGGCTAGAGGCGCAGAAGCAGGGACGGAGAAAAACTTAGTAAAGGAAGGAGGTGCAAAGAGAGAGGACATAGGGAGGACCGAGGAGCGAGGACGAGAAGAGGACGAAACTGGAGAAGAAGAGGAAAGAGAACGAGGGAGGGAGGACAGAAAAGGGTCGAGGGTGACATGACTAGAGGGAGAAGAGGAAGACGCAGAAATAACTACAGGAGAGGAGATGAAATCCTGGGTAGTCGAGGGGGGAGAAAGACGTGACGAAGACGGAAGGGTAGTAGAAGGATTCGGAACGGTAATGGACGAGAGGGACGAGCGACGACCGAGGGATAGTTCAGCGGGCCAGTCGAGAGCACCCAAAACCATCCCCGACTCACCGTGCTCCCGCGGTGAACCGGACTGACAGCCAGACAACAGACCCCCAAGTGGCAGGCTGCATGCCACAAGGGGCTCACTCACCGGAACCACTAAAGCAGAAGCCATAAACAGGGAAAAAAGCATAAGTCGTCACCATAGCAAGAGAAAAGGGGGTAAAGCATGGAAGAAGATACTGCGGTTACCAGGTGCCCCTGGCAACGAAAGGGAGAAAGACCTCCGCAGGGCCACGAAACCCAGAATGCGGCCAATTGAGATGGGACAGGTCTCGGCTTTGAGCTAGGGACCTTGTACAACCCGGGCATTTGTCCTGCAGCTTTGTCCCACGGAGAACGGGGCCGGCGTAGTCACCTGACACACTCACTGGGAAGAGAGAAGAGAGTCAGAAACCCCAAAGCAACCCTATAGTGCCTATCCTCCAGCAACGAGCCTTGCGAGCCCTGGCCGGCAGCACCTGTCGCCAGGTGGACTCTGCCAACTCAGCAGTGATCAGAGACACCAAGGCGAAGCCCTAAGGAAACTAGAACCTCCGAAGCAGTTAAAGAGAAAGGAAGGAAGCAAACAGGGAAGTCAACCGGAAGGGAAGGGAGGGACGGGACCACAAAAGTTCAAGGGTGGGAGACTGTACATTTTTCGGTAGAAAAACTCTCTGATGGCAGCCCCAGGAGAAAGCGGAAGAGGGAAAAACGAAAACTAGAAAGGAGGAGAAAGAAAAGGACATGACAAAATTAGTTGGAGGTGATAGGGAGAGCGGCCAAGAACCTTGGCCGCTCCACCTACAAGCCCGGAAGCCCCCAAACGGCGGCAACGAGTCATGTGGCAAGGGGGGAAATAAGACTATTGTTAACATGTGAGTACGGTAGGTCAGTCTCTTTTTTCACCTAAGGGTGGCATTCCAGGCAGCCCGGTCTTTGGCGTCCCTTTTGGTCAGTACTTTAGCTGCGAGATTGGTTTGTACCACCTGATCCCACATCTTTCTTGGTCTACCTCTCCTTGCGACTCCCTCCACTTTCTTTTCTTAACCAAATGATTCTCATCCATCATTTCCACCTGTCCATACCATGTAAGCCTACTCCTACGCATCTCCTCACTAGTGCTCTCAATTCCCAAGCGCCCTCTGAGTTCCACACTGGGGGTTCTGTCTCTCAACGCGGACCCACATGTACATCTCACCATGGACCAGGCGGTACTCCCAGGGAGTGTTACAGGCAGCTGATAAGGACGGCTGGAACTTGTTTCACCACCTAGCCTCCCTTGCTGATCATTTCCGTGCCTCACCAATATTGAGGGCAACCCCAGTCTGCCCTCCAAAACACGTTATCTTTCTATTGATACATTATACCACAAACACATTATATACTACACTATCTATTCAAAATATAAAACCAAAACAAATATCACAAACAAACTACCACCTCGCAGTCCCCAGTGGGGGACCAGAAATGCCCCCAGTGGTCTGGCTTATGATACCGACCGTCAAAATGCTCTGGACCGTATATAGTTTCCACTTGTACTACATATTTCTGCAACATTCATTGCCTTCCTTCTAACACCCACTGTTGAACACCACCTCTCTTCCGCCAACCCTGACCTTCTTTCTCACCGAAAATCAGTTGTCTAAGGCAACAGACAGAAAACCCTTCTCTATATCCTCCTACTATCTAATTCCTCAATTTAAAGAAACGGGTGGATGTTGCGTGTTCGTACGCAACAATCTTACTTGCTCTCATGTTCCCAACTTTGACTCTTCTGAATTCTCAACTATCTGGCTTAAGGAATCTTGTAGCTCTCTCACTAAATATATATGTACGGTTTATCTCTCACCTAATTCTACTGACTCTCCAAAATTCTTTGACTATGTTACTTCTAAAGTGGAAAACATTCTATTCATCTCTACCTTCTCTGAAATCTCCTTCCTAGGAGATTTCAAAGTTCACCATCACCAATGGCTCTCCTCTCTTTTCACTGACCAACCTGGTGAACAAACCTACATCTTTTCTATTCTAAATGACCTAGAACAATTAGTTCAGCACCCCGCCCGTATCCCGGACTGCCCTGGAGATCGGCCCAACATTCTTGACTTATTTCTAACCTCTAATCCTTCTGCTTATACTGGAATTCTTCCTCCGTTGGGCTCCTCCGATCGTAACCTTATTTCTGTCACCTATTATGTCTCTCCAATATACGCCTTCTGAGACCCCCAACTGGCGGCGCTCCTTTGGCTCTGCCGACTGGGAGCCTCTACGGCAGTACGGTACTTCTTTGATTTCCCATAGAATGATCTTTGCTTCCATGGCCGGGGACACTCAGAGAGTGTAGAGTGCATTACTGGGGTAATCCTTTCGAGCATGGAAGAATCCACCCCACTGTCTTTCTCTCAGACTAATATCTTTATTCAGCACACTGCCCAGATGCTTAAATGAGCTGACAATCTAAGCCTGACCGTTCTACTTCACCTCACACTCTGTGGCTTCACCCTTTTCGAAGACCATAACCTTGCTCTTCCCCGCATATACCTTCAGATTCCGTTTTTCACACACTGTTCCAAACATATATACCAGACCCTGCAACTCCCATTCATTATCGCTCATCAGAACTGTAGGCTATCATCAGCAAACAGCAGTACAGGTAACTTACACTAGTTTCCCTCCCTTATCAGCGATACGCCAACATCCACTGCTCTTCCTTGTATTTCTTTCATGACTCCATTCATATACTGTATACAGTAAACAACCACAAGGACATCACACACCCATTTCAACCCAACATTCAGATCAAAGAACTCGCTTTGCTCATTCTCCACATGTACTGCCGCCTTTGCACCCTCATACATGTTCTTCATTGCTTTCAGCAACTTGCCATCTATTCCGTATATTCTAAGTACTTTCCAGATACCTTCTCTATCCACTCTGCCATACGCCTTCTCCAAGTCCATAAAGGCAACATACAGCTTTTGTTGCTCCTCCAGATATTTCTCCACAACACATTTCAGGGTAAAAATCTGATCTACACATCCTCTTCCCTCCCTAAACCCACCCTGCTCGTCACCTATCCATTTGTCCGTTCTCGCTCTCACTCCCTCAATCACTACCCTACTGTACACCTTCCCTACTACGCTTACAAGACATATTCCTCGGCGGTTACCACACACTCAGGTGCACTCCCTTTCTCCCATGCTAGTTTGCACATTTTCCATACCCATTCCATCAGTATCTCGCCAACATATCTGCAGCATTTCCCCACACACTCCATCTATTCCTGGTGGTTCCCCAACTTCACTCTTTTCATGGTTTCACACATTCTGACCTCCTGATCCCCACTTCCTCCTCCAATACTTTTCTTCTCCCTCCCATACCCCATCCAACTATGTTTGCTGGCACTTCATTCCTTACACTCAGCAATTAATTGAAGTACTCCCTCCATCTTTCGACTCTCTCTTACTTCTCGGCTAGCACTCGCCCATTCTTATCTTTCAGACCCTTACTGTTTCCCTTGCTACCTTCCCTAACTTTCTTGACTTCTTCCCAGAATAGTTTCTTACACTCCCTACAATTTACACTCAGATTCCTTCCAAATTCCTCATCTACTCTTATCTTACTTTCCTTCACTGCTCTCTTTTTCTCCAAGTACCTTGCTCTTTTCTGTCTCTCCAAATCTGCATTCCCTCTACTGTACTACCCAACCACTTTCTATAAGCTTTCTTCTTGTCTTCCACAGGTATGTTTACCTCTTCTGTCCACCATGTTGTACCCTTCACTCCCCTCCCTCTTCTCCTTACTCTACACATCTCCTCACATGCTGCACAGATCTCTTCATTAAACACTTTGCTCACCTTCTCCATACCTTCCAGGTCAAATCTACCTAGTCGTCTTTCTACTGCTCTCCTGAACTCTTCCTTGATTTCCCCCTCCTGCAACCTAACCTGTAACCTAACTAAATTTATCTTAAATTTGGTGTCATTAGGTACTGATACCGGTAAATTTCCTACTTATTTTCTTAAGTCTTCTGAACAAGTCCGAAACTCAATGGGGGCTTACGTTGCGGTGTCGCTTAGCTGCACTCACTCTCCAACTCCATTCCTGTGCGTCTCTTCAGGCGAGTTCCCAAGCCGTGATTCGGTCCACCCCAAGCAGCCCACAACATGAATGATTGTCTTTTCTTAACCATGAATCACATGGTCTTTGCCGAGGTATTCTCCACTCAAACTTGTCACCCACCAAAACCACCGCATGAGCAGGGTTGACTTCAAGGGAGTTGGGCCTTGTGCCCATATAGCCAAAGCTGGCGTTCATGGATTACGCATCAAGAATATCTTGAGTAAGTTTGAGAGTATGTGCTGGTATGATACGTGGTCGTACCAGCGGTACCCCATGATCATGCGTAAACACTTGGTACCAAAGAAGCAAATGCGTCTTTCCAAATGACCGTTAAGTGTCCATGTCTTGCAACCATATATAGTCCTATTTTGTAAAAGCCGTTTGGGCGTTGTTTGGGCGTTGTCAGGTCAGGTATCTGATAAAGGCAGACTTGCCAAATCTTAAATTCTTAATAACAAATCTCACATTTTAAGCTATTAACAACTTAGAAAGGGGTTATCAATACTCTGTATAGATTAAATAAAATAAAAGCTGTATGGTTTTAAGAATGTGAAATTTTGTTAAGGATAAATGCAAATAATTTGTATAAAAATGGCAACGTTGCTTAGGCGATGTTGCTACCGGTAAATGGATTGACCTGACCTAGGGTACGAGTGTACCCGAGAAAGTGTCCCATTATCTGGTTATCCTAAACGTGACAATTCTGCCTTTATCTGATGCTCCTTGTGGACCACACCCAAATGGCCCTAATAAAATAGAAGGACTATAGCAAGACAAGGAGCACCAGTGTTTTGAAGATCCTCAAATTAATCCTTCTGCACATGTATCGCAATAACCATATAAACTTGTTGAGAGAATCCATAACGCTGCATGCTTGGCCGATGCGATGGACATCGTGGCCTGATCCAAACACCATTATGAATCTCCCTACCAAAATAAGTTAATTTATCCAAGACTTCTACATTCTCGCCACATGCTTGTACAGACTGTACTGCTTCGCCCAACAAGTCACTGAAAGATTAAACTTTAGTCTTAGACCAAGAGACCCTTAGACCAAGGGGCTCCGACTCCTCAGGTAGTGATTCGAGAGCTAGTATGAGAATCTCAAGCGACTCCACCAAAATCACTGCATCATCAGAAATGTCAAGGTCAGTGATCTTAATATTGTCGATCGATGCTTCAGTATTAACCATGACTAATTGTCCGGCCCATTATTTAATCCAGACAAGTGTTGAAAAGTGAGGGTGCCAGCACACATCCCTGCCTCACTCCTGAGTTTACATTGAAAACGGGGGAGGCCTACTAACCACACTTGACGTCAGTTCATGTAGGAAGTTCGAACACCAGATCAGTAATCACTGCTGGTATCCTACGAAGTCTGTTTAGGAACCTCAATTTTACACCATACTATTTTTGCTAACTCTACAACTACTGTACTTTTATATGACTATTTACAATTCAACCTATACACCTAAACTTTGTTAGATACAGTTCGAAATGGTCCCCCACAATGTTTTTGTGGAGTGACCACCAGGACGGTCCAGGATTCGAACCCGGGTCTCCATGCTCACTAGGGGAACACTCACCACTAGACCAACAAAAGTACAGTACTCCACTTGGGCTATCATTATGCTCAAGTGATTTTCTGCATTTGTATTTCCATTGAAGTAGTTGCCAAAACTGCTGGCATTACAAGGGAGAGGTTCTCACAGTGCTTCCTGATGCACAGAGTCAAATGCCATTTTGAGATCGACAAATAGACTGCAAGCAACCCCTCTTGAAACTCAAGCTGGCGTTCCACAAGGACCTTGAGTGCCAGGATTCGGTCAATCGTTGACTTCTTGGGTGTGAAAGCAGATTTCTCATGTCTCTGACATTTAGGAGGAGACTCCAAATTTTTCTCAGTAGTATATGAGCCAAAAATGGCCTAGCACACTAAACAGCGTGACCCCACGGTAGTTATTGCAGTCCTGTTGGTCCCATTTTCCTTTCTAGATAGGGATGATCAAGCCCCTTTTCCAGTCAAGAGGAATGGTACCAGTTTGCCAGACAGCAGACAGGACTGCATGCAACTCATGGATCAAAGCCACGACCCAGGCTTTCAATAGTTCTCCAGATAGGCCAGATATCAGGAGCCTTCCCACCCTCATCCTAACCACAGCCTCACCTCCGTAAAGGAGGGCGAGTCTTTGTTGATTGGAGGATCTGGAACCAATGCCTGTTCATTTACTGGTTTAAATTGTTACCACAGTTACCCACAGAACTTCTGTTCCTCTCTGTGATTTTATATATGGAAATATAATGCATATGATTGAATTAAGAGTGTAGTTTCTTATGTAGTGATTAACTCATCTGATTAGTCAACTAATGGTAAGAAAAATTTAGCGGCGGATCCCCAGATCGACCGTGGTGATTGTCACCTAAACATCTACAAAAACTAAACTAAAAACTAAAAACTTGCAATTCATTCTTACTAATTTTACTTTCATACCTTAGATTAAAACAAAGAACAGAACTTAACTGAGCAACTGTGCAACTGCTTTAAGTGCTTAACCCAATGGGCCCTACAATCATTACCATCCGATGTGATTGTGCCTTATGCCATTCAACCAAGCTCAAAAAACCATGGTAGGAGTCTGAAAGACTAGGGAAATTGTCTTAAAGATGGTATAAAGATATTTCTCTCTTTTTGAAAGAAAGCATCAATGTCCGGACTATCACTTTGATTTTTGTCAAGCAGAGAACAGAAAAAACTGAGGTGAGGATTGTATTTTTTTAATTTCCAGACTGGGTGGCTATACAGTACTGTACTGTACTGTATTTAGTATTTGTTTTTTCCCTTGTGAATAAGGTTACCAATACTGTCATTATCAAGTACTGGTATGTAACAGTTATACATGTTACCTTTCTACTCTAACCTAACCTACTGTAAAATGGATTAGACTTGGTTAGATTCATTACTGGTTGAATTTCCATCATAATTCAATTTCCATTGTTGCAGGATTAATTTTATTATCGGTTCCTAATACAGTATTAACCAATATGGTTGTTGATGTTGTTGTTGTCGTTCCCTAAGCTGCCTGGCCGGACAGCCCATAGTACCTAAGGAAGGCCATGGGACGGGCTTTCTCACAGGACTCTCAAGGAGTGTAGATTGTTGTTGGTGTAAGTGATTGTGTGAAATGCAGTCTTCTACAATGTGTTTAATGGTATGGGGTGCTGTGTATGTGTGAAATGCAGTCTTCTACAATGTGTTTAATGGTATGGGGTGCGGTGTTACAACCCGGCCAGATGTCGTCGACGGAGTCGTCCAGTCTCTTCTGATAGCTCAGAAGAGCTGGATGGTGCCCACATCTCAACCTGGCGAGGTGGACTCTGTCCTTGCGAGGAAGGGAGGATTCAAAATGATGGATTTCGGGAGGTCATGCCTGCAGATGCGTGTTGTCTAAGAGTGATTGGATGGAACGGCGAGAGATAGGAGGGGATGGATGTAGTTCCCGGGCGTACGGTAGTCATTTTTACATAGGGCGATTGCCGCGGTTAACTTTGCGTCTATTTTGACGGCGATTTTTTCTGTTATTTGCCCCCTGCTGGCAATATATATAATGATGACAATATGTCATGAGGGGGTGAGGGTTTGCCCCCCCTCAACATATTATTGTATCCAATGGCATTCAAAATAGATGGCAACTTGACTGCAATCGGCCGACGCCTCCCCCGCCGCCGTCATGTTTAAATTTGTCGATCGCCATGGTTAAGTTCGCGTCTATTTTGATGGCGATTTTTTCGGTTATTTGCCCCCTGCTGGTAATATAACCTATATGATGATGTCAATATGTCATGGGGGGGGGGGGGGGGTAAGGGGGGGGCCTCAACATATTGTATCGAAAGGCAGTCAAAATAGACGGGAACAAGATGGCAAGCGTCCGACGCCACTCCTGGTAGTGTAAACAAGGCTGGCGATACACCCGGGAACTACATCCTACCCGATAGGAGTATAGATGTGCTTCTGGAATCTGGTTTAGGGTGGGCAGGGAGGGAGAGATGACAGTATTTGTACTTACACTAGTTGTATTTGCGGGAGTGAGCATGCTCGTTAATTCCCGCCTCCTAAGATATGTTTGTCATACCTTGCTTTGAAACTATGCACTGATGGTGCAGACACTACTTCGGCTGGCAATTTGTTCCACCCACTAATCGAGTTGGTAGGAAATCTTTTACTTTTCAGATCAGATTTACTATTAACCTCTGAAGTGCGCACGGGGGTAAATGAAAACGTCCCCCTGTGCTGACGTATTTGAGGTTTTTCGTCACTAAAATATTCATTGTACCATTAATAGCATTAATAATTATCCATATGCGCCTATTATGGGTTGATTATAAAGGTATTAACCTGAAACAACAATAAAACGAGTGAAAACAGCGTTTGGATGGTCAAAATCGGAGATATAGCCCGCGAGTTGTATAATCTATGGGTGAGGCAAACTCCTTTCCCGCCAATTTCCCCCAAGGCCACTGAGACACAGTCGATCGATACTCTCTCTCTCTCTCTTGCACTCGATGGCCATCAGTGATGACAACACCCTGCTTGCAACTCGCTAATGTTAGCACGAAAATATACCTCAGAATAAGGGAATAATAGGGAAAATAGGTGATAACTGAGGAATAGGAGGAAAGTGGGGAAGGAGGGGAGGTAGAGGACTGAGATTTTGCATGGCCCAGGGGCCAAAAAAAAAAAAAAAAAAAATAAAAAAAAATTTATTTTTCGATGTAAAAAGTTGATTTTTAGTTTTACTTACTCCAGAGAGTCTTCCCGCAGTCCGCCGGCCGAACTCTAAAGAGTCTTCCCGCAGTTCCCGGGTTAAGCACTTTTAGTTTGTAGCTGTGACCTCTTGTTCTCTCACCTCCATCCCTCTCTATGAAGTTTTCTTGGTCGATTTTGTCAATACCTCTAACACATTTGTATATCTGAATTTGCTGTCCTCGTTTCCTTCTCTGTTCCAGTGTAGGTAGATTCAATCTCTCGAGCCTCTCTTGGTACTCCAAATTTTCCAAACCTGGGATCATCCTCGTAGCTGCTCTCTGTACCCTCTCAATTTTGTGGATATGTTTCTTCATGTGAGGGGACCACACTACAGATGCATATTCCATCCTGGGTCTTATTATTGCCGTTATTATTTGTTTCATGGTGTTTTCATTAAGATAATTGAAAGACATCCTGATATTTGCCAATAGTGCTAGTGATTCTCTCACTATCTTATTTACGTGGCTTTCTGGAGACATGTTATCCTTAAATTCTATCCCCAAGTCTTTTTCTTTTTCTGCTTTGGGAATCACTTCGTTTCCTAGTTTATAATCTTTTCTAGGTCTGTACTTGCTTTTACCCATTTCTAGAGTCTTACATTTCCCTGCATTGAACTCCATATTCCATTTGATGCTCCATTCATGGATCTTTTGCAAATCTGCTTGGAGCTCAAGGCAATCCTCCTGGGTTCTGATCGTTTTAAGCAGTTTAGCATCGTCCGCATACATGCTCATGTAGCTTGTTAGTCCCTCAGGTAAGTCATTTACAAATATTAGAAACATGATTGGGGCTAGGACAGATCCTTGTGGTACCCCACTCGTAATTTGAGTCCAGTTTGACGATTTCCCCCTTACTGTTGTTCTCATCTGTCTTCCGCTAAGGTAGCTCTCCATCCATTTCAACAGTTTGTCTCCTACTTTTCCCTCATGTTTTAATTTCCACAGCAATCTCTTGTGTGGAACTTTGTCAAATGCCTTTTTAAAGTCTAGGTAGGCACAGTCTACCCATCCTTCCCTCTTGTCCACTGTGTCTATTACTCTAGAGTAAAAACTCAACAAGTTGCTTACACATGATCTGCCTCCTCTGAATCCAAATTGTCGGTCAGTAATTAATCTTTTGGATTCCAGGTAGTTAACCCATTTGTCCCTTATTAATCCTTCCAGAATCTTCATGAGGATGCTCAATAGTGATACAGGTCTATAGTTCAGTGGTTTATCTCTGCTTCCTCCCTTAAATATAGGAATAATGTTTGCTCTTTTCCATTCTGTAGGTACTATCCCTGTGTCCAATGATTTGGTCATTATGTCATATAACGGTATACTCAGTTCCTTAGCATTTTCTTTAATAATCCAGCCTGATACTCCGTCCGGTCCAGCGGCTTTGTTTGGATCCACCTTACTCATTTTGTCTATGAGCTCTGGTCTGTTAAATGTGACTTCCGGCATTTCCTCTGTACCTATCTCATTGGATTCTGGTGCAATGAATTCTCCTTCTTTTGTAAATACTGATGCAAAATTTCTATTTAGTTCTTCCGCAATCTCTGTATCCTCTTCTATGACTCTGTTTCCACTTTTAATCTTTACGATCGTGGCTTTTATCTTCCTTTTGCCGTTTACAAACTTGAAAAACATTTTTGGATTCTTTTCATAGTTCTCCACTATCCCTTTCTCATGGTTTGCCTCTGACCTCCTCCTCATTTCTGTGTATTTGTTTCTCTCCTCTTTATACTTTTGCCTGTTATCTTCCGAATCCCAGTTTCTCATCTTTTTCCAGGCTTTGTTTTTTGCTTCCTGTGCTTGCCTACATTCGCGGTTAAACCATACTTTGCGATTACTTTTTTCCTTTTATTAACGTACTTAGGGACAAAAGTTTTTATACCAGTATCATAGATCTCCATGAATGCCTTGAGTTTTTTGTCTACCTCACTTTCAGATAACACCTGATCCCAATTTTGTGACTTGAAAAAATCCTGTAGTCCTTCGAAATCGGTTCTGGAATACATCCAGTGATTTTCCTTGTGCTTTTCCCTTCCCTTGGGTAGATTATACTTCAATAGTAAGTCTATGTCTAGAACTGCATGGTCGCTTTTTCCTAGTGGGCATAGGTACTGAATACTTTGAACCTCCTCCTCCCTTCTTGTGAATAGAAGGTCCAATCTAGCTGGTTAATCACTTCCCCTTACTCTTGTTGGCTCTTTTACATGTTGGTATATAGAATTTTCCATGGCCATACTTAAAAATTCATAGCCCCAACTTTCCTCCCCTGCTCCGGCTTCAAGATCTTCCCAATTCACTTCCTTGCAGTTAAAGTCCCCACACATGACTATTTCATCCTTTGAAGCCAAGATATTTCCTAGCACACTAATTGTTTCCTTACGCATTAGGCTATGCTCCTCCTTACCCCATGTCTTCGTCTTGGGAGGTACATACGCTACTATCACCACTATTTTTTCGTTTCCACCAATCTCTATTGCTAAAACTTCTGCTGTTGAAGTTTCTAGTTTTATCTCAGACACAATCAAATCTTTCCTAGTAAGGATGCACACTCCTCCTCCATGTCAAAATTTTCTGTCCCTCCTCCAAATCCTATATTCAGACCATCCTAGCAAATTTATATCAAGGTCTTCTCTTAGTTTTGTCTCAGTGAGACATACTATTTCTGGTTTCTTAGTATTGAGTAAGTCTGTTAGTTCTAGTTTCTTAGAGATTAGCCCATCGACATTGCTATATAGAATCCTTATACTTTCTAGTCCCCCATTACCTGCTCCAAGCGCCTTATCTGCGGCGGTCTGTTCCCTACCCTCTTTTATTTTTAGTTTCTTTTTACCGAAAGTTTCATAATCTTCCCCTTTCTTACTCCGTAAAAAAACTTATTCTTTTCTTGTTCTGTCCTCTTGCTATTTTCCTCCTTGGCGGTTTTCCTTAGTTCAGCCTCCTTCTTTCTCTCTTCTTCTGGTAAGTCTCGCCTGATGTAGATTTTGTCCTAACCCTCTAACCCTTTTAGCCTAGCCGCTACCGCCATGATTTCATCACAAGTCCTTCTTGACTTAAATTCAATTTTTACCAGTCTATTGTATTCCTTTGTATATTTTCCCAGCCTAAACATGTCTGATATTTCCTCCTTCCAGGTGTCCTCCTCATCTTTAATCGATTCCAGAATATTGTTGATGCGACCTTCATCCTGCTCTTTTCGTTTAGTCCAGTCTAGTTCCTCCTTTTCTTCCACCCCTGATATTATGAGGCAGTTAGCCCTATGTGTATGATACCGTGTGCTGGGTGTTGTTTTGATATTTCTTGGTGTCTGTGGGTGTGTTGCCATGTAGTGTAGTGGGTGGTGTTGGTTTGTGGAGACTGCAGCCAGGAATTGAGTAGGCTACCTCTCAGGTATAGGTGGTCTTTGACTTTGAAAACTTTGATTTTTTTTACTTAAATGATCTGTAGACATTTGTTTCTACCACCGGAAATGCATTTCATGTGCAATACATAAAGGACTGTAAACATAAAAAACTCTCCCTATTGTTGGCGATAAAAATCAGGATGGATGTAGTTTTCGGGCGTACAGTCGTCATGTTTACATAGGGCGACCTCTGCTGTAACTTCGCGTCAATTTTGACGGCGATTTTTTTTCTGTTATTTGCCCATTGCTGTCAATATATATGATGATGACAATATGTCAGGGGGGGGGGGGGGGGTCAGGGGGGCAAAGCCCCACCTCAACATAGTACTGTATCCAATGGCATTAAAAATAGACGGGAACATGATAGCAAACGTCCGACGTCACCGCCACCGCCGCCGTCATGTTTACATTTGTTGATCACCATAGTTAAGTTAGCGTCTATTTTGACGGCTATTTTTTCGGTTATTTGCCCCCTTCTGGCAATTTATATTATGATGATAATATGTGAATGCCCCCTCAACATATTGTATCGAAAGGCAGTCAAAATAGATGGGAACATGATGGCAAGCGTCCACTACCGCTCCGCATAGTGTAAACAATAGTGGCGGTACGCCCGCACTTAACATTCTTGCCTAAAAATCTTATTAACCTAACAATTGCGCATGGGGGTAATTGGAAACGTCCCCCTGTGCTGACGTATTTGAGGGGTTTCCGTCACTAAAATATTCATTGTACCATTAATAGCATTAATACTTATCCATATGCGCCTATTATGGGTTGATTATAAAGGTATTAACCTGAAACAACAATAAAACGATGAAAACAGGTTTGGATGGTCAAAATCGGAGATATAGCCCGCGAGTTGTATAATGTATGGGTGAGGCAAGCTGCTTTCCCGCCAATTTCCCCCAAGGCCACTGAGACACAGTCGATCGATACTCTCTCTCTCTCTCTCTTGCACTCGCTTGCCATCAGTGATGACAACACCCTGCTTGCAACTCGCTAATGTTAGCACGAAAATATACCTCAGAATAAGGGAATAACAGGGAAAATAGGTGATAACTGAAGGAGAGGAGGAAAGTGGGGAAGGAGGGGAGGTAGAGGACTGAGATTGTGCATGGCCCAGGGGCCAAAAAAAAAAAAAAAAAAAAAAAATTCGATGTCAAAAGTTGATTTTTTTTTTCTGACTCTAAGAGTCTCCCCGCAGTCCGCCGGGGGAACTCTTAAGAGTCTCCCGGCAGTTCCCGGGTTAAGCCCATTACTGGCAAAATAGATGCTGATTTCAATAAGTCATGGGGGGTAACGCCCCCCCTCAACCCATCCTCTATCCCGAGGCAAATTTTTTTTTTTTTTATTTTACTCTGAAAATGACATACATCAGAGTGTTTCAAGATTGTTGGATAATGGGAGAAATTTTTTTTACGGGGATTAAAACTAATTGGGTAGAATGTAGAGTTCGGGCGTACCGTCAGCCTTGTTTACACTACGCGTAGTGGCGTCGGACGTTTGCCATCATGTTCCCGTCTAGTTTGACTGCCTTTGGATATAATATGTTGAGGGGGGGCAAAGCCCCCCCCCCCCCCCCCATGACATATTGTCATAATCATATACTGTATATTGCCAGCAGGGGGCAAATAACCAAAAAAAAATCGCAGTCAAAATAGACGCTAAGTTAACCGCGGCGATCGCCCTATATAAACATGATGACCATACGCCCGGAATCTACATCCATCCCAACTAATTTTATCTAATGATGAAAATGATCTAAAACCAATATGAAAAACCATGGGAAACTTAGCAGTCAAATCTTCCGTTTTTATTTTAGGGGGGGGGGGGGGGGAAGAACCAGGTTTGATATTGGAAACAGGTGTCTGAAGTTCCGCATCTAGCCTGGCCTATAAATTTGCGAGTGCAAAACATAACCTAGAGCTCCTAGCCTAAGCCTAGGCTATGTCATTGTCACTGGTCGGGATCGGGAAACTATTATTGATAGCCTTTCTAAAACAGTGGAGGTGGTCTGAAGCTAGAGTCAAGCCACTGCCTTACTGCCTAAATGGTAAAATTCCAGTTTTACACAGGATGATTTTTACAAGTAGCCTATTTTATATTAGTTTTCCTTGTTTTAATTTTTTTTAGGTGTGTCATTGGCAAGAATGTAGTTACCGGGTGTACCGCCCGTCTTGTTTACACTACGCGGACGCTCACCATCATGTTCCCGTCTATTTTGACTTCCTTTGGATACAAACATTAATTACCCTAACCAAACAACCTAACCTAACCTAACCTAACCTAACCTAGTATTATAGATTTATAAGTATTTATTTTATTATAAGTATTTATAGATGATTTATGTTGTATGTTGGTAGTGGTACACCCGGTAACTACATCCATCCCGTGTAATTTTATGAACCCCGTCGGAAATTGTAAAACAAACATTATCCATCAATCTTAAGACACCAAAGCAACAACAAATATTTGCACGCTCGTGATCACGTTCCCGGCTATTTTGACTGCCGTGGGATACAATAATAGGTTGAGGGCCTTGAGGCCCCCCCCTCATCCCCCCCATGACATATTGTCATCATCATATCCATTGCCAGCAGGGGGCAAATAACAGAAACAAAATAAAAAAAACGTGAGTGCACAATTTAAGTAGGCCTAGCCTAAAGTTGTAAACATGACGACCGTACGCCCCTACCCAATTTTATTTTATTGATTTAGGGAGTAGGCCCTATAGGCTAATTATCTAATATAGGCCAAATGAATTACCAACAGTTTGAACATAGGCTAGGCTAAGCCTAGGTCCTATGCCAATGAAATTATGAAGTACCGGTATATGATATATCATATAATTTATATAACGAATAGCCTATAGGCTAGGCCTAAACCTAAATAATAGATCATAACTTCGACCCAGTGTCAAACTAGAATAATAGGCCCCTATAAATTTGACAAGAAGGATATTAGGCTAGCCCAGCCTAATCTAGGGTAAGTTAACCTATAAAATAAATGTTGGCATAGGCCTAGGCTAGTAGGCCCATACAGTAGGCTACCTGGCTTCACATTATAGGCTAGGCTAATAAAAAGGTAAGTAATAATAGGCCTATTAACGCATTATGTATGTTCATTTGTGGGTTGTTTTGGAATTTTGTAATATAGGCCATTCTGAATTCCGATTCTTGATAACAGGTGTCCAAGAAATCGGAGAATCCTTGGCCTAGCGTAGAAAGAAAGATTAGGCCTGGGCTAGGCTTATGCATAGCCTACCTTGTCCATTCTTATTATATAAAAGCTAACCAATATAACATCTTGTAGACCTATAAACCTAAATACAGTTCCTTTGCACTAATATGGGAGGATTATGTGTTTTAGATCATAATAGTCTAGCCTAAGTCATTGACCAAATCTTTTGTTTACATGGCGAAGACTCGGCAGACGACGTATGCTAAACGCTATTTTCACCATTATATATATTATTTATTAGTAACCTTTTCTACTTTAATGCATGAAAATAAAATCATTTGTAATTTTATACACTCGTTTGTGTATTAAAACCGAGTAATTAACTTAAATATTCAAATTTCATAGTCGATCTCTAAAATTACGTGGACCTTGGACCCTCCGCGGAAGCAGATAGGCTCCGTGGAGAGGGTGTCCCCAATATTGAATATACTGCCATACCAGTCTCCATGGCAACGGGGACGCGCCACGGTCTTGCCACTCGGGAGCACTTATCAGACTTACATCTAAGCACTTATCACACTATTACTTCACTTATGGTGACATTATGTGATACATGTTGGTAGTATTATGAACTATGAAGGCACACATGATGCTCGAGTGGAGTAATTAAATAACCGTCACTCAAAAACTGGCCGCCCGGCCTCGATGTCTGAGGCTGCTGCCCCCCCCCCCCCCCCCCCCAATAACCGAGGTAAGTGTTTTTGTTTAGTTTTCATCATTTCTCACCTTTTTCTGCCATTTTAGAAAAAAAAATAAAAAAAAAGAATGGGCCAAATCGGCCGGTCTCTCTATGTACTTTTATTTATAATTAGCTGGTGCTCAATGGGTTAAATATATACAGTATATATACAGTATACTGTGTATATATATATATATATATACAGTATATATATAATTTTTTTTTTTTTTACAATAATGTATGACATATGGAGTCCAGATGATCCTCTCTGTACTGTGATAGTTGACAAAACTAATAACATGTTGTACAATTATTATGTTCCTTCCAACAACCAACTATACTCCTAAAATCGATTAATGAAATTTACAAACACATGTGGCAGTCCGTGGATTCGAACCCAGTTAACAGAAAACATGGAAAGGAAAACTATGAACAAACCTATTATAACACAGTATGGGATGCACAACAAATATAACACAATGTACGTGACAATTGAAATACAAAAGCATTGTCAAATTATTGCAAACCTCTTTTGTCCCGAATTGCTTGATCTGATGAGGAAGAGGTGCTATTAATTTGTAAGCTCAGTTATTCATGTAAGGGGGATTATTTCATGGCTGATATCTTATATTAATTAAGGGGGTCACCTGTTTTTTTTTCTGTTTCTCTCCTCTTCTCTCTTTCTCTGAATTGTATCCATTTGGCCCCATTCAGCCAACTGTTTTAAGACGTTTATCCCCATCCAGGTGTTGATTTTTTCCTGGTGAGCGATAGAGAGCCAGCATTGTATGGAGAAATCCGGCTTCGCCGGAGACATTTTTCTATCGAAAAATGTACAAATTTACCTTGCTGTCAAAACAAAAGTATATATATGCTG
This sequence comes from Lithodes maja, assembly GCA_037953745.1. Classification (NCBI taxonomy): domain Eukaryota; kingdom Metazoa; phylum Arthropoda; class Malacostraca; order Decapoda; family Lithodidae; genus Lithodes; species Lithodes maja. The sequence goes on from JBAKBP010005103.1 coordinate 23,325, forward strand.
GCTCGCTACTGCTCGCCAGGAAAATATTGACACCTGGATGGGGGTAAAAGTTTTAAAACAGTAGGCTGAATGGGGCCGAATGGATACAAGCCAAAGAGAGAGGGAGAGAAAGAGAAACAAAAACGAGGTGGGCTCCCTTAAGTTTTAGTAACTAATCTGTCTTTGATACTGAACCGATCTTCTGACAAGACCCCACTGCTGGGAATGAACTTGGGACAACTCGGTTACAATACCGTCACTCTAACCACTGAGACAATAGAGGTACCCCACTTGTCTGAATGATTCCAGTCAAGTGAGTTTTATGACACAAATTTTAGATCTATTACATTCAGGAATTGATTTAGGATTAGTTATAATGACTGACACTATTGATGATGGTGATAATTTCGGTGATAACCGACTCTATTGATGATTTTAATAATTATTGTGATGATTGTCACTACTGATGGTCTTAGTTACGGTGGTGACTGTCACTATTGATGATGTTGTTGTTGTTGTTGTTGTTGTTCCCCAGGCTGTCTGGCCGAACAGCCCCAAGGTCTCGAGCAAGGCCAAGGCCATAATTTGTTAGTAGTCTTGGCAAATCCAACGTCAAGGCTATTAACCTAATTGCAATGACGACTTGTCTATTTTGACTGCTATGTCGTCATTCCAACCGCGGTTAAAAAGAAAACGTCTAGAGTCTACTCCTTATCTTGCTCTAGGAGACGTTGTACATTAAACTACCACCGAAGGTGAAAAAAGCATAGAAGAGAAGAAAAAGGGGTTTACCTTAGTTACCGCTTAAGGCCCATCCCGTGTTCCGTCATGTGCAGATCCCTGTCGAACGTGCGCATGAGCGACCCTCTCTTGTTATCATTTTTTCACGCGCCTCCATTGATTGAGTCCGCTTTTGTTGTGCTCCTTCAATTCACCCTGTTTTAGGTTCGTTTCGGCTTTTCTGGCCTTCTTTTTGCTAGACAGATGTTACGTGATCTAGGACACACCTAAATGGGCTCCTCAGTGTGTTTAATGGAGACGCGTGTGGAAATAGCTACCGAAGGTACGGGGGCGCTTGGCGTTCCCCGTCTATATGTTTTCATTCTTTCTCTTTTCATATTCTTTTTTCCTGTTAGTCTGGGCATAGTTTAGCTTTTAGCTTCAATTAGCCTAGCTTGTTTATCATTCAGGAATTGCTATGCCCCTATGAGTTCTCATTTTTTCATAGCCTAGGTGTACAGTTGGTTCACAATCTGAGATTTCGTGGTGGCGGTGCTGTTTGTGGTGTTTGTGTCAGCCGCATAACTAGCGTTATTCCCGAGTCCCCCCTTTCGAGCCTTCACTGTGTCTCAAGGGCCTGGGCGCTTAGTGGTTCGTGATACCCAGGGGTACCCCACGGGGGCCTCTCCCTCACTCCACAGGGTTTTTCGCCCCTGACACATTCTCTACTCGCGGCTAGGCCACCCTTTTTCTCACCAGTTTCATTACTGGTTTTTTGTGTTCCCTTCCTGTTTTCACCTCCATCCTTTCCTAACTTTTGCCCAATCCTGGGGTACCCCACGGGGGCCCCTGTTTGTGCCAAACCACCCAACCTGCCACTTCTCCTCATGGGCTTTGCTCTATCTCTGTGGGTTGGGTGGTTCCTGGGGGATGTGCCTCCTCTCCCCTGGTGTGTCTTCCTTGCCTCTCCCTTGACCGGTCGAGTCAGGATATTATCAAGGAAGACACTGCTCAGCTAGATGGTCACGGTCATCGTCGCTTGGAGTTCATAAGGAGTTGACGCTTGTTTGCCGGCCTTTTTTGGTTTTCCTAGACGCCCCTCTCGCTTGTTCGGCACCGGGCCCTCTTGGCCGTTCCCGCAAATTTGCGGAGTGCTCGATTCGGCCCTCTGGGTCATTTCGGCTCCCCGCAAATTTGCGGAGATCGCTGGGGGGTCGCGTGGCGATGTGGGAGGTTTGTGTCGGTACGGATCTACCTCCATTGGCCCGCAAATTTGCGTTTATAGTTGGCTTTCACTGTTGACCCTTTTTTGTGTCATATTGTTGCCTGATACTATATTGGTGTATGCACTTTCCTGGTGTTATAGGCCCTGCATGTAAGATGTTGAGTGGTGGTTAACACTTTCTCCATCTTTTCAGGTTCTGCTGGTGCTCTTCCGCCTCGGCCGCCCTCCTCACCTACCTCTGTGCTCCCGGTTTAGGGTGAGTACAGATACCTGTTTGCATGTGTGTTCCTGTTTCCCCATGCTCCTTCTCTGGTTCTTCTTGGACATTCTCTCCACTTATACCTTCGACGTGCTGATTCTGGTGTGTGTTCTTCTCGTGCTGGTCGGCTGCTTTGCTTTCGCCTTGGTTGTCGCTCCCCGTGCTTGGTGAGCCACATGTCCTGCTTGCGCCACTCGCTCTTTGTGTCCTCTACGGCCTACCTCCCTGCTCTGTGTGGCCCGTGTCTGGCCCTGGTGGTTGTGCTGCTCATGGCCCTGGTTCCTCGGCGGCGACTGTGGCCTCTGCTTCCCTTCCGTCGGTGTGGCCGATGGTCTCCCGCCACATTGGGCCTGTGGGCCGCCGTTCCCCGGCCCTTGTTGCCGCCCGGTTCCGCGTCACCCTGGGTATCCCTGACCCGACTGCCGGCCGTTCACCACAGCCCGTAGCCTCGTAGGTGGAGCTCTCGTCTCACACGCGAGGGGTCGGGAGTTCACTCCCAGACCGGGCGGTGACGAATTGGGCTTGTCTCCTTTCATGTGTTAGCCTCAGTTTACCTAGCTGTTTATAGGTACCTGGAATTCGTGGACGACGTTGTGCCGTCCCATCTGGGGTTGGCGCAAATGGTACAAGGCGAGCTGGGTATCATATGGTTCCCCTACGCTACTGGTCAACCTAAGCCTCCACGCTCTCGCTCGCCTCGCTACTGCCCCTCGTCGTCCTCCTGATCGCCTTGACGTCGCCCGTCGCCCTCGTCTTGGTTCTCGCCCTGAGGCCGGGGTTAGCGGCTCTGCTCCTATGCGCCCTCCCCTGGCCTCTACGGGTAGGGGCTCTCCTCCCTTCCGCCCGCTTTCCTAGCCCGGCCGACTTCCTCTTACGTTGTCCTCTCCGCGTGCGGTTGTTCGTGCTGTCGCTGGCCCTCTGCTCCCTCCTACACTGTCCAGGAGGGTCCGCCTGGGTGTCGTTGCTTCTCCTACTTCACCTGCTTCCGTGCCTCTTCTTCCTTCACGGTCTCGTCCCATGGTGGGGGTCCCTCCCTCCTCCGCCTCGGTGTCGGGCCGCCCTGTTCTCTCAGCCCCGGGGGTCCTTGCTCTGTTTCCCCCCGCGGCTCCTTCTGGCCTCCTTTCACCCGGCCGGCCTTCCCCCTCCCGTCGTCCTGCTCCTCCTCCTTCTTCTCTTCCTGCCCTTCACTTCCCGTCTCGCCTGGGGGGTACCTCTCCTCTTGCCTCGGTGAGGTTTCGGGGTCCCCCTTTCTCGGGAGCTGTCGTGTCGCTGGAAGAGGGGGATGGTGCTGTTTCCCCCTCGGCCGTTCGTGTTCGGGGACGGGTCCCTCTACGGCGACACGGCCGTCGTCGCTCGCCTTCCTTGGGCCGCGACGCTGCTGGTTCGTGTCGTGGGTCTCGCTCCCGCTCACGCTTGTCCCTGCGGGCCGACCCTTCTGGGTGGGGGGGGGGGGTCGCCTCTCTCGATTCGATTGTTGGCTTTGCAGGGCTGGGTTGTGTCACGCTTCGACGGGTGCTTGGCGTCGTTGGACGCCTCCCTCTTCTCGCGCTTCTTGGCGGTGCCTCAACCTCTGCGCCTCGCCCTTCCTACCCCTGCTACGGTCCCGCTCCCTTCTGCAGGCCTACGCTCTGGTCAGACTTCAGCCGCACTGACCTCCTTCCGGCTGTTCAGTCCCTGGCTGTGTTGACGGGTCTGTCCTCCTATGGGACGGGTTTGTGCGACGCCGGTACGCCTGGCTTCGCCGTCATGCTCGGTCGCCCTCTCCCCTTGGCGGCCTGGTTTGCTGTGGCCTTCGCCTTCACACCGTGCCATCGACGGCTCTCCTTCGGTCCCTCCCTTAGGTTACTAGCCTTGACGTTGGACTGGGGTCGTCCCTGCTTTTGCCTCCTCTTGTGTCTGTCGGCAGGTTGGCCGGCGCGTTCTGGTCCTGGATGGGCGCGCCCATTCTTGAACTTTGTTCTATTGCTCCCCCGTTCTTCTCTCACCCGGATCAGGCCTCTGTCGCCACGGTTTTTCCCTTGCGACAGAGGGTGACGAACTTCTTGTCTTGTCTTTCGGTTCCCTCCAGCCGTCTGTCCCCGCCTGCGGCTTTTCGGGGCGTCTGCGCCAGGCGCTCTTCGCGAGGGTTTGGACCGCGTTCTGCGGGTCCACCTTCGGCTCGCGGTGTCTTTGGTTCCCGAGCTGAAGGCGGTTTTGTGCGCGGCTACTCGGCGCCGCCCGACAGTGCGGTCCTCGTTCTGCCGGCCGGCCCCCTTGGATATTCGTCAGGGTTTGTTGTCCTCTGCGCTGTATACGTCGGGGTTGTTTCAGCTGGTTGCTTGGGTATGCTCGCTTCTCTGTCGGCGGCCCCTGCTTCCGACACGCGACGACGCGCTGTGTCGTTGCGGCCCCTGCTTCCGTCACGCACCGTCGTGCTGTGTCGCACGCGGGGTCTTCTCAGTCCCGTCCTTCTGCCGGTCCTCTTCGGGGTGCTGCTACGAGTGCTGCCGCCTTGCGCGGCCGCAGGACTGGGACGTTGCAGGCCAGTGCGTCGATTCCGCCTCGCCCTTCTGTTCTTGCCCCTTTCATCCCCGCTGTGTCGGGGCTGGCCGGTCTTCCGCTTCCGGCCGCCCTTCGACGTGGTCTGCCCCGCGCCGGCCTGGGGTTGGGGGGGGGGGGGGGGGTAGAGGTCGACGTGGCGCTCGTGCCCGCACGGCCCGTACCGAGGGTACCTCCGCGTCAACGCGATGTGTAGTTCTCTGGGTCGGCCTCCTTGTTCTCCTTCTCGCCTGGCCGACCGGGTCGCTCCCCTCCTCTCGGGTGCTCCCTCGGGTTGTTTTTGCCCTTGCGCCCCTCGGTTGCCGCGAGGGACGTTGGGGGCGGCGGGTTGCGCGGTGGGGTCTCACCTGGTGGTGGACGTCTCGACCCCCTTTCCGCTCTTGTCACCGACGCCGGCCCATCTCTTCGGTGGTGGCCCACGTGCTCACTTCCATGCCCGAGCTGGGTAGCGTCGAGGGAGTTGGCCGCCGGTCGCCCGGTTTTCCTCTCCCGTGTCTTTCTGGTCCCGTCGACGGACTGCGACGCGATGCGACCGTTGGTGGTTCTGTCGGCCCTCAACGGGAGCGTCGTGCTCACACGGTTTCGGATGCTGCCGGTACCCCTGGTACGCCTGGCCCTGTGCCCTCTGTTGTGGGTTGTATCGCTGGCCCTCCAGGATGCGTCTTGGCTCGTTCCTCTCCGTCCTCTCTTCCAGCGATTCTTGGCCGTTCGGTCTTCCGATCGTGTGTTCCTGTTCGCCGGCCTTCCCTTCGGTCTCCACATCGCGCCGCGGTTCTTCTCCGCGCATGTGGGGCAGGCTCTGGGTCCTCTCCTCAGGAGCGGGCTCCAGCTCCTGTTTTCCTTGGCCGACTGGTTGGTAGTTTCCGATGCCCTCGGCCTGTGCGTTGGCGACGCCCTCACAGTCGTTCGCACCGTCGCACGGTTAGGGTTCCCCTTTTGGTGTTCCCGATTCACGCTTGACCCCGTCGCGTGTCGTGCCATGGGTCGGTCTCGCATGGGTTTTCTCCGGCGCTACGGTGACCCGGGGTCTGCCGACCGCGGTGCACCTTCGGTGGACGGTCTTCGCCGTGTTGCACTCGGTCTCCCTCCTGGGGTGGCTCTGGGACTCGTTCGTGGGTTCGCTGCTTTGGGCCGCTCTGCCCCTTTCCTTAGGGTGCCTCTGGCTCCTCCGCCTCCTCCTCATGGGCCCCGTGGTGTTTCCGTTGCCCCTCTGGGTCGGCTCCTGCCGCTCCTGCGTCCCGTTCGCTGACGCTTCGGTCTCTGGGTTGCTCCGGGCTCGCTCTCTGCGGCTGTGCCCTGGTCCGCCCCCCCCGCCGACGGTCTGGGTAGCCACAGATCCGTCGGGCGAGGTTGGGTGGGGTTCCCGATCGTACCTGGGACGTCCACTTCCTGGCTGATGGGTGGGTCTCCCTCCACTTACCCATCTATGCCCTCGGACTGTTGGTTCCTCTGTTCTTCCTGCGGGGCCACGCGCTGGCCCTTCGGGGTCAGTCGGTGGCCTTCGGGTTAGACGCTCAGACAGGCTGTCCCCCGTTTTCCTTCTGCGGGGGTTCCTCCAGGTCGTTGACTCTATTGGGGGTCTCGGTGGAGTTGTTCTTCCTCGCGGCCCGACACCCCTTCTCCTTGCATGCCTCCTCCCTGCCCGGGCCTGCCACCCTGTGGGCGGCCGCCCTCTCGTGAGGGCAGGGCGTTCTTGTTGAATGGGCGATGCAACGGACTGTGTTCACCGACCTCGCGGCTTCCTGAGGTGTTCCGGAGGTCGCCTTGTTCGCATCGGGGGTGCCGCGCCAGTTGCCTTTGGACCTCTCCCTCCGGCCTCGCGCTCCGGGGGGGGTCCGGCCGCTTTCATGGTGGCCTGATACAGGTGGCGGTCGATATACATCTTTCCGCCCCCAGACGCGCTGTTGCTGTGCCCAGTCCTCGCGAGGCTGCGGCTGTGCCACGGCTGCGTCGGGCTCCTCGCGCCTCTGTGGCCGGCACGGGCTTGGTCCGCCCGGTTGCCGCGGTGGTGCCCGAGTCCGGTCCCTCTCCCTGTCTCCGGCTTCCACTTGGGCTCGGTTGGGGACCTGCGGCCCTCGTTGGCCTTCGCATCGTGCTTGTTCGTGTGGCACGGTGGCTCCCGGTCCCGGGCCGGGCCCTGGCCGGGCCCGGACTGACCTCCTGCTGCGTTCCTGGCCGTCTTCTCCTTGGGGGCCTTCCGGGTCCCGCTGGGGGTCTTTTCCTAGGTGGCTCCGGGCCACTCGCCTGCCTGTTGGCTCTCCTTCCCTCGTCCTCCGCTCCTTGTTTCACCTCTTCCGTACACGTCACTTTCGAGTCGACGCTATACGTCCCCACTTGTCTGCCGTCCGGGGGCTCTTTGGGTCCGTCGCTCGGCTGGTCGTTCTGACACAGGTGCTGGATTCCTTCCTGACGGCTGCCTTCCGGGATCGACCTCCTCCGCGCCAGGTCCCTCCGCAGTGGGATCTGGGGCGGGCTCTGGTCCTTCTGGCTTCGCCCTCGTCTGCAAGGGCCGCTACGCCGGTTCTGTTGCTCGGGGTTCCGCTCTTCCTTGTCGCTCTGGCCACTGGGGTTCGGGTGTCTGCCCTAGCGGCATTGTCGTGGCCCCGGGACTGCGGGCGATTCTCCCCGTCCTTGCATGGCGTCTCGTTCGCCTCCTCCCCTCCTTTTGTTGCCACACTTGGGAGGGCGGCCCCCGCTTTCCGGCCTTTCGCCGTCCAGGCTTTCCGGCTTGGGCATCCTCGCCATGTGTTGTGCCCGGTGTCGGCCTTGCGCTCCTCTGTTGCGTCTGTGGCGCCGCCTTCGGGTCCTGCTGTGTGGGTGTCTCCTCGGACGGGTGGGAGGCTCTCGCAGGTGCGGATGGGGCGCCGCGTTAGTCGGACCGTTCGTGCCCGTCGCCCTGTTTGTAGGGTTTCTGCGCACGATGTCAGATCCTTTGCTGCCTCCTTCCGGTTCCTGCCACGTCGATCCTTACCTGCCTTCGCCTCCGTGGTTTTGTGGGTCTTCTATCAATTCCTTCATCTCCTCCTACCTCTCCGTGTCCAGTGTTCGACCCCCTCGGCTGGTGTTTGCTCTCGGGGGTCGTGTTTCCTGGTGCTCTGGCCAAGATCCCTGGTCTTCCCCCCTTGTCCCTCGTTCTTTTCCTTTGTTTTATATGACAAAGGGGGGGGGGGGGGGTGTACGGGTTTGCAACACTGGATTGCAAGTTTGGGATTGTGTATTGTTCCAGTACATAAAGTGTTTTTGCCACATTGAAAATTGTGTTTTGTTCTTGTGTTCAGTGTTTTTGTTGGTTTTTGAAGAAAAGGGATTTTGGGTACAGTACCTTTTTGGTTTCAGACAAATCTATGTTTTTGCATTACTATGAATGACGGGCATGTGTTAAAACTGTTCTTTTTAGCTACTCCTCAGTTTTTCACTCTTTTATTAGACTCTCTTGTTTAAATTGTGTCTTTGTCATTCATACTTTTGTTTTATGCATTGGTTTTTTTGGTAGGTTGGGCTTGGATGTCTTCCTCCTATTTGTTATGCAGCCTTGACGTTGGATTTGCCAAGACTACTAACAAATTGGGAGGTTTGACGTACCTTCCAACCTACCAAATAGGAAAACCTACTATTTGGTAGTAGTCTTGGAAAATCCAACGTACATAATACCCTCCCTCGCGCCGGACCCCTGCCCATCCGCGTTCTTCTGCTGACGTGAGATATGATAACAAGAGAGGGTCGCTCATGCGCACGTTCGACAGGGATCTGCACATGACGGAACACGGGATGGGCCTTAAGCGGTAACTAAGGTAAACCCCTTTTTCTTCTCTTCTATGCTTTTTTCACCTTCGGTGGTAGTTTTGGTTAATGTACAACGTCTCCTAGAGCAAGATAAGGAGTAGACTCTAGACGTTTTCTTTTTAACCGCGGTTGGAATGACGACATAGCAGTCAAAATAGACAAGTCGTCATTGCAATTAGGTTAATAGCCTTGACGTTGGATTTTCCAAGACTACTACCAAATAGTAGGTTTTCCTATTTGGTAGGTTGGGAGGTACGTCAAACCTCCCAAACGAGCGCCCCCACAAAATCCCCCCCGCCCACCACTAACAAAGCCCGGGTGACCGAAGCCATTCCAAGGCGGGGAGCTAAGGAGGGTGCGGAAACGCCCGGGAAACCAAAGCCCCACCCAGGGCCCTGTGCCCCTCAGCAATTATGAAGGGAAAGTTGAGGGGTAAGGGAAAAATGTGACGCTTTGGCTCCGAATCTGCCAACTTCTAGGTTGGCAGTAGGGAGGTCAATCCACGGAAAAGACGCCGCCACTTGAGATCTAGAAGATATATAAGTAAAAGGAACAGTCAGAGTAAGCTATGGGTATGGCAGAGATCGCTCAGTTCTCACTCGGATAGACCAGCCCATCACCACATGTCTAGAACCCAATCCTCTCAGCATCAGCTAGGAAAGGCCCTAGAAAGCAGCTATTGATGGTGTTATTTGTGATACTGTAACTAGAGAGGCAACACAACACCACAGCTTTCTATTTTAATAGAGCTCAAGTCATATGTTGTGATTGCTTTCTGAACCACATTCAGTCCACTCTCAACTTGACCAAAGACATACGGCCATTTATCTTTACACTCTTTGGTGGTGATGGCAAACTGAGCACTTGTTTTATTGTTTGGTTCCCAAGCTGCCATCACTGTCCCCACCTTACCTGACCCCCAGTACTCCTCCCCAGTGTGAGTCATCAACGAGGCTCCTCCCACACCATTGTTGGACTCATAATCACCACTCCTCAAACGCTCCTCCGGCTTACCCTTCCTCAGAACCTCCAAGATGCAGCAGTTGATATAAGAGGATCCACGCTGGCCAGTACACAGCAACATGAATTGTGTTGCCAGAGTGTTGTCAGGCCTCAGCCGGATATGAACTGTCCCCTTTTCATCACTATATTGATATTTATAACCGTCATGGAATCTCATTTTCCATTTCAGCCTCAGGAAGGTCAGGGTGAAAGACAGGTCCAGGATCCCCAACACATCACCTATCTGCAACAAAACCATCATAATATGCAAATATCCACATACCTGGCTCACTTTACACATTTACACTTCACTCGGGTGCAATATAACCATAGCACCAACCATAATATATAAATCCAGATCCCCCGGAGAGGCTCCAATTGACTGATTGGCCTGACTGACAGATAAGCCTTATGTTCTCATATTCATGATCGTTTAACAATATCATTCCTTTATTTTCTTCTTGGTGAGCTATTGTGCCACCTACCTACATTGTCCCTACCAACCGCCCATCTTTACCAGCTCCATACCCAACCATATCACGGTGTGAATGTATTGGTAAGTTAATTCCCGGTATTGAATATTCTGAGCCTTATTGTTATCCTATATTTCATGTGTTTGACCTTTAGATCTAATTTAATCTAGTTTAATTAAATAACTTGTAATAGTCATTCTTTCACAAAGCCCTTTCAGAAAGTGGCTCGCAATTCACAAGTTAAAAGACAGCTCATGTATTTACTGGTTAAGGTCAAAGGTGTTTTCATTATTAGCTAAGTTTCAAGCATTTCAGTTGTCAATTACATAGAAGTATACATGAGAAATATTCAAACAAACTTATGCCAAGAGTCAAAGTCAAAGTTGCACTTTTTATATTCAGTTACATTTTCAGTCTACCAGTCTGCAGACAGACTGGCACATTCACACTGTTGCTCATAAATTAAACTTACAGGCAGTGTGGGAGCATCCACGGGTGGTTTCCCTTTCTGGAGGCAGTAGAGATAAACCTTTCCTTCTTCTAGAGCAATCTTGGAGTAGCGGACGTTACCTTGGTCTTCTTGGACCCCATATGCGACTGTTCCACTCTTCAGCAGCCTCTTGATTGGTTCACTCATACTGCATAACTTTCTGCCAACCTGGGGACAGTTAACAAATTCTAAAAACAATTATTACTAATATTGCAGTACTGTACTTTAAGGACTGACAAACTTAATATAATTATAATTATGATAATTTGACTGGGTAGTCAGAGCGTTGATCTTGCTATCCTACTGACTTCGGTTCAATTCCCGGTATATTCAAGAGGGAAATAATATTTGGAGTCAATTCATGCTAATTGAGTCGGATGGTAACTTACTATTTTGGGGATAATATTCATAATTAGAGAAAAAAGAAAGGGTATAGTGGCATTTTATTTTCTGTGCAAGTAATTTTACGTTCTACAGTAGGCTACCTTTGCCATAATATATAAACATGCCACGGGCCGGTCAGTAGCACGTCTAATTGCTGATCGAAGGTTCTGCAAGTCGAGGCAATTAATTGCGATTTTTGTTTTCTATGTGTATGGAAGAGACAAAAGGCAAGTGGATGCTAACTTATAAAATCAAAACTATTGGTACATTATCACAGCTAATTGTGTATTCATACCTTATCTCCGATATCAAACATACCTTTTTGCTATAAACAACAGAAAATTGGAAAAGTAATAAAATATTTGAGAAGTCTGAAAATTATAATGCTAGTTTCACATCAAACCTTTAAGGTCTCCACATATAGGTCTGGTTCTCGATTAGTCCATTAAACAAAGTGACAAATTTCTAGTGTTACTGGGACCTTAATTGTTTGAAACCTACGGATCCTTCCACAAGACAAGCTCCTTCAGTGCTATGTAAGTTATTAGGGAACTCAGGTGTGCATCATTTCATGCCATGGTCAGCCTAATTGAGGGGAACTTTAACAGGTCCTCTTAATTTTCACGAATTTCACGCTAGTATTCTTTTTGTTGGCATTTGATTTGTAATGTATGAGGGTTCCCCCCAAAACAAATACCTGTACCGCAATCACACATTAGTAAGAATATCATATACTGTAATATAGGCTTACCTGTGAAAAAGTAGTCTAGACTACTGTAGACACCAATCGAGCAGGCCAATACTAAGGGGAGGACTCGTAGGCATGTGATAAGGAGTTGCTGGAACTCTTGTTTCATTTCTCTGGCTTCCCTTACTGTTTCTGTTTGCGTCTCACACAGAATAATCCAGCTAGCTCTCACACACACCTCCTCGTATTCACTTCACTACACTTAACAAGCACAACATGCGTCTTTCCAATACACCACAAGCAAAAAAAAATAAAAAAAATATATAAATAAAAGCGAATATCACTAATTCAACTTTCGGGCAGACACTTGTTACAGGCAGCATTTCCTATATTTCCTCCATACACATAAACAAAAATGTGTGATGCCGTGTAAGGCATGAATATCATCTATAGTAAGCTACTGTTTGGTGGTAACAAACGGCTGGTTAGCGTCATCTATGTGATTCCCAATAGACTTTGTATGCCACCAGGCATCGAATCCACAGGCAGAAGCCTATGTCTGTATGGTTGAAATATAGAAATAATACTAATACATCTACTGCATGTTGGAAGGATTGATAACACTAGAGAAACAGCCATGAAAGGACTGATAGTAGTATTCCTCCTTAAAACTGGAATTACTATACTAGTACGGTACCTTAAGTGTTTCTTTGGTCAATATCTTCACTCGGTCCAGGATGCAAAGTGTTGGATCTTCCTGAAGTCTTGAGAACAAACTAGTTGTGATGTCATTCTCTGTGGCGTCATCCTGAGTGGCACCATCTTGTGTAGCAATATCCTGTGTGGCACCATCCTGTGTAGCAATATCTTGTGTAGCACCATCCTGTGTGGCGCCATCTTGTATAGATAGAGTCTCGAGTGCCGTCTTGGTGTCACCTCGAACCTGTTGATAGCACTACACATTAAAACCTTGCAAACAGACTGTAGCTCAGCCTTTGACATGGTTAATTATAAGGTACTGTACTATTTTGTAACTAGAATAGTTTGGCATTGGAGGCCCTATTTTGAATATCTTTAACCCTTCCTACCCGGGCTGCCTTAGGTAAGGACAGCACGAAAGAAGGGCCGCTACCCGGTATGCCTCATCTAAGGCATGAGCTTAACCCTTCAAACCCGGTTGGTACACACGTGTACCATTTTTTTTTGGCCCCAGGAACCCGGGTGGTACTACATTGTACCATTGCTTGAAAGCCTGTGAGCTTCGTGTGCGAGGCGTCGGTCCGACGCATGTAAACAACAGCCGGCTGGACCGACGCTCCGCATCTCCGGCCACAAGAAGGAGAGCGTCGCTTGTTCGTGTGTGCCTGTATGTTGTTGTTCAGTATCGAAAAGTGGTGTAAAGTGGCTGGTTTGGCCATAAAGTTATCTCCAATGAAATCATCATCACAGCTCACCCAGTTGACTTAGAGAGCTCTACTTAAGGCCATTTTACAGGTAAATAACACAGCTACGCTTGGGGATGCGCGGGAATGCGGGAAGCAGTCTGATTAACGAATATACGGTAGCCTAGCCTAGACGTTTTTCGGCCAAAACACCCGGATTTCGAGGAATATATATATATATAATATATAGCCGGGGCCGGTGGGTTAATAGCCTAATTAAGCTTGGTCTGAACGCCGTGCGTACGACCTATGTCAACAAACCCAAGCGTTCGTCACCGCACCTCCGAAAACAAGAAGGAGAAGACTCCTCAATGTTATTGTTCTGACGTCATGACGAAATTAGTGTCTAAAAAGCCCCCATATTGGCAACATCTCTGCAATATTGGCTCCACTGAAATCGTCATCACAACTGAACCAGTTGACTTACAGAGCTCTACTAAATGCCAAAATACAGATTGAAAACCGCACTACGATTATAGATGAGTGGGAAAGTTCTAGCAGTGAAAATAAACATAAATACGGTTGTGGTAAACTATCAATGGAAGTTAAATATTACTAAGCTATAATGAATCAAATAAAATCAATCTAAATGAAAACTACTCTATATCTAAATTGAATTCAATCTGAAACAAGCTAATTTATATCCAAAGGTCTCACATAATAAATGTATATATACTGTAGGGTAAGGTTATAAGGGTTAATATTACCCAGGAATTAACTCGCCAATAGTTCCACGTGGCAATGAGGCAAGGGAGAACGTTTTACCCAATATGGTGGTGGACAATGGGGAACGAGACTTCGGTCCCAAGACTCGAGTCAAGTTAAAGAAAGAATAAATGATTACATGGGAATGGACATGAATAATATGCTTATCTATCAGTCAGTCATGATGTCGATGAGAGCGTCGTGATGGTGTAGCTGTGTGTATTGCTGTATGTGTATTGTGATTAGAGGCTCAAAAGCACGATCAACTGAGGGCGGAAAATTTAGATGTTAACTGGTTGGTGTTCGTGAAGGCTCTGGCGTACCTCAAAAGCACACCTTGCTGCCTTGGCAAACCGCCAGGAGCCCAAATTATCGTACCGCATTTAGGTTGCTCTATACGATAAATTATATTAATATATACGATAAATTCATATATACTACATAAGACCATGGCAATATTGCTTAATAGCATATTAGGCCTTTTATAACTTAACTTATTTACAATCTTATAATATACGATCTACTCGTCCTACGTCGTGCTGTAGGAGAGATCGTGACGTCACAGAGACATACGAGATCACAAAAGAGTCATATTCTATCGTATTTATGCGATAACGGTAGCCTAGACCTAGACGTTTTTCGGCCATATCGCCCGGGTAGGGGCGACCGTCATTAGCTAAGACAGCCCGGGGAGGAAGGGTTAAAGAGTTCTCAAGAATAGACGTGTTACAGTTGATAGCATTTTAGTCCATTTACCAACGATAATAGTCGCGAGCCTTGGCATAGTCAGTAGAGCGTCAGCTGTTGATCAAAGGGTCGGCGGATCGCGCCCGCATGTCAAATTGTTATCAACTTTGCGCAAGCAGAGTGGTATCCCCCCCCCCCGAATAGAGGGGTACCCACCGGCTAAAATGTCTGTCATCGTCGTCGTCCGTCTGTCCCGAAACTCCTACACCGTTGGACGGATTTTCACCAAACACGAACATTTGTTGGATGAATGCGACGGTCAGTCAAAAAAGAATTTTTGAATTTGTGCAATAGTTATGGTTTTAGGTCAAAATCAAAACGGCATACCCAACTCTGTGATGGGTTACCATCATCAATGCAGGTCTCCCTCACTATCCGATACCCCGATTTGTGATATTATTATACTGTAGTTTTTTAGGAGTTTGTGTTTGTGTTTTAGCTGGTCCGAGAATGCATCCCCATTTACCCCATTAAATTTAGGGTTTGCTAGGTTATATGATGTTTCTATTTAAGATCGCGTTTTCAGGGACGTAACCCAATCGTAAATCGAGGGAGACTTGTAATACTATCACCATATTTTTGACTAAAACCATAACTATTGTATGAATTCAAAAAATAATTTTTGACTGACCGTCCCATTCACCCACCAAATGTTTGTGTGAAGTTTGGGGAAAATCCGTCAAACTGTCTAAAAGGAATTTCGGGACAGACGGACGACGAAGATGACGACAGACATTTTGGTCGGTGGTACCCCACTATAGGGGGGGGGGGGGGGAGGGGGGGATGTCACTCTGCCTAGGCAGAGTTGATAAAATAAAATAAATCATTTGTAGATTAGGAAAGCAAGAGGATGTGTAAGCTAGATCAGATATTTGCCCTGAAATGTGTTGTGGAGAAACATCTGGAGAAGAGATATAATTATTTTTATGCTGCCTTTATGAACTTGGAGAAGGCCTATGACAGAGTTGATAGAGAAGGTTTGTGGAAAGCACTGAGAATATACGGAGTAGACGGCAAGTTTCTTAACCCGTTGAGCCCCGGCTAGTTATATTTTGTTCACCCCAGTCCCAAGCCATTTTCACTTCTTTTTTTTGTTTGCTAAAATGGAAGACAAGGATGAGAAATGAAAAAAAAAAAAAAAAATCACCTCGGACATTTTTTTTGGGGGGGGGGGCCGGTGGGGGGTTGGGAGAGCCTCAAAAAAATGTGTTGAGCCAAAATGGAAGAGAATGGTGAGAAATGAAGACACAAATAAAAAAAAAATCATTTCGGTCATTTGGGGGGGGGGGGGGGTTCAATAGTTCGTCTCCCCCGCATGACCACCCGCCCGGGAGCAGTAGCGTAAAAACTGAGTATGGCATTGTACGGCATACATCCTAAGGAGTGTCTCACATAAATCTCAAGCCTCTAGCTCCCATACGACCGGAGTAATGAAGGTTCAAAGTGGCGGTGAACTAAGGGTGTAAACTATCCCCACTAAGCCCACCACCACCAGCCGCGCGGCTGTCTCGGCCCGCTCACACCTACTGGCCCGGCTCCCACACACACTACGGTACCTCCCCCTCCTATTCTCCCGCCATTTCCTACCTTACGAGCCACGTAAGTGTTTTTTATATGTCGGACGCATGTGATGCGTCGCTGGGAGTTTGTGATCAAACACTGCCGACGCAACACGTGCGACGCTGGGTCTCACTGGGTTAAAGCAGTGAAGAGCATGTATGAGGGTGCAAAGGCGTCAGTATGTATGGAGAATGAGCAGAGCGAGTTCTTTGATCTGAATGCTGGGTTAAAGCAAGGGTGTGTGATGTCCCCATGGCTATTCAATGTACAGGGTGTTTCAGTTGACGTTTTCATAAATGACAGGACGTATTCGTCAGGCAATTATAAGACTATTTTATTCTATGACGTTCAGGGTGAGTATTTATAATTACAGAGATATTATACATAGAAAGTTATCGATAAATTCAAAGAAAATATAGTCTAACGGGGGTAAAAACGAATATTTCAAAGCTAGCGCAGGGCATAAAGGCTTTGTCACCCCAAGGATATCTAGGACATGTAATTATGACTTAACCTACCTCCCATTTCGGAATACCCTTAACCCTCTCCGACATATGACGCAATTTTGAGCCTATTGGGGATACTTTAAAGCCTTTGTTACCATCAGGAGTATTTAGAAACCTTTAGTTTAGTTACTTCAACCTCTGCAGTTGTCTTTGAGTTAGCTGTGGGCAGAAAACTAATTTTGGAGAGGTAATTATAAGAGTGAGAGAACTCTATTTCTTATTGCTAATCTGGCAACCTCTGCGTCATACGAGTCTGAAGGGGTTAAACTTATGAATTGTAAGGCTGTTAATAAAATATGATAATTAAGAAATTATATCAGTGTGAATCTTAGATGATTAACCCGTACAGCCCCAGCGACACGCCTGACGCGTCGGCGATGTATGTAACGCACAGCCCCAGAGACGCGCCTGGTGCGTCACCCTAATTGCGCCGACCGTAACCTCAGGTGTAGCCACTCAAGAGGGCTCAGATTTGTATGGGAACTGTGTACGTATCCCACGCAACCGTGCCGATGATTGAAAACTCTCAAAGTCCACGTGCGTGCGCGTGAGCACGCAATAACCTGTTTTTTTTTGGGTAATTCCCTTCAATTTTTTACTCTTGTAAAATAAGTTTTCGGGGCTCTGTAGGACCATTTTTAAGCTTTTTGAGCGGTTTTTCGTGGTTTTTCCTTTATTCCTAACCCATTCGCTATTGTTTCTGGAATAAAACCATTTTTTGAAAACCGGCTGGGTTCTGGTGAACAAACATTACAAAACTAGCCGGGGCTGGACGGGTTAAAGTGTCAATAGTGGTAACAGGATAACCTACCTTCCAGCTAGTGGTGACAGCTTTAATATTTGGTAAAAGATTACATTTCTGCATCCAGACCTCATTCATCTCGCTGCAATGATCAGAGTAGTCGAGGGCTGTGACTAACTCCTGTGTTGTGTTGACAGCCTGCAGACTCTCCAGGGCTGCCTTCACATTCTTCTTTTCTTCCTCACCTTCGATATTCAAAGCAACAATTCTGTTTTTCTCCTGTTCCAGTAGTTGCACTGCTGCCTTGTGTTGATCTATGAGACCATAGAGTGCGTCCTGCTGTTGAAGATGCTTAGTCGCCCAGTCATTCAGTTGCACACAATATTGATTCAGCTGTGATTGGATCTCTTCCTGGCCAGTCAGCAATCCCTCAGCATGGTTTTTCTGCTCCTCCAGTAGGGAATTTAGATTCCTCCTGAAGGATGCAGTTTGCTTCTTAATGCTCCCTTCTGCTGCTGCTGACATAGTGATACCAATACCTGCTGAGGCTGTTTGTGTTGGTTCACTGACTTTCATCATCTTCAGAAATGCTTCTACAGCATAACTGATTGGAAACTTTTCAACATCAGTGGCGTTGTGGGTGGCACAGCAGGTGGGACAGGACACCTGACCAGCCTCCATGATGTCTCCAATACATGCTGTACAAAAGCAATGGCCACATGGTAGAGTGCGTGGCCGACGTTCACTCTCATTATACTTGTTGAAGCACACGCTGCACTCTCCAGGGTTCTCCTGTTACAAGAAAAAGTATTGGAAGCTATTATTATCTGAATAATAACTAATTTACTAAAATTTATCAAAACTAAATAGTACTAAATTTATTTGCTAAACTTATGATTATATTTTCAGATTCAGTCGCTGTACATTATGCAAGCATTGCCGACAGGTCATTTAACAGCTGAAGTTTTTTTTTATCATATTACTGAGACCAGCATCAAGTCAGGTGAAGGTATTGAGATATAAGCAACGGCACCTCGTAGCTACTTTCTACTTTTCCTATTTTCTGAAGTGTTGAGAGGGGAGAAGGGGTGTTGGAGAGAGAGGAAGCTTTTGGAGTGGCTTTATTGTGTGTTATTAGTCGGGCTGTCCCCCGACTGGGTGCAATCATGTGAAACACGCTAGGACGTACTACCACACCCACTAAATGTCCGCCTTGGCTGTGATCGAAGCCAGGTCAAGCAGATTCCCATGTGAGCGTGCTCTCCACTCGACCGCCGCTGCTCTATCCTAACAACCGATATTACATTTTATCATTGTTGCCATAACTGTTTAGTAAGTACGCTACCATTTGATTCACAATTTGCTATTATGTAGTTTTAATGCTCCCGAGTTCAATTCTCCCTTCCCTGCGGAACCCAACACCAAATATTATATGGCTAGGAGACTTTAACCTACCAAACATTAAATGGAGACAACTAGAAAACCAGTTAGTGGCAAATAACACCGGAGAAGCAAATACTAATACGAGAGAGCTTTTTGAACTTTGTGATTTTTTTTAGTCTTACCCAACATATTGCTGAACCCACACGGGAAAACAATATCTTAGACCTGGTCTTCACTAACAACGACTCTCTAGTACACAGCATTAACATATCGGACACAACATACTCAGATCATAAATTAATTGAGATAAAAATAACCTTAGAAAGTGTACAGACAACCTCAGAATCGAGAACAAAAACCGGCCCCTTCAGTAAATTTAACTTCAATTACAAAAACATTAGGTGGGAAGAGGTAAATCAAGAAATGGAGGAAATAGACTGGGAAGATTTAATGGATAACCTGACACCAGCAGAATGTCTAGTCTTAATAACAGAAACCATGACCCAAATCTGTAGCCACCATATACCTGCAAGACAAACAAAACGAAGAAGCAAACAAGATCGGGAAAGGAGGAGGCTCTACAGAAGAAGAAAATTACTCGCACAAAGACGCAGGATAGGCAAAAGGTCGAAATAGATAGAGAAATTGTGGAAATTGAACAAAGGCTAAGAATATCATATGAACTACAACATATGGAAGAGGAGAGGAAAGCTATTGCAGGTATAAAGGAAAATTCCAAATACTTCTTTTCATACGCCAAACAAAAGGCTAAAACAACATCAAACATCGGCCCACTGAGCAAAGGGGACGGCTCTTTCACAGGGGACAAAAAGGAAATGAGCGAACTCTTAAGCAGGCAGTATGAAATGGCATTCAGTGAGCCTAATGAAACAAAAGTCATCAGAGACCAAAATATATTTTTCATGGAAACCTCCCCCACGGAAACCCCTCAGATGCTGGATATTGATTTCGGTCCAAAAGACATGAAGAGGCCATTTCCAACATGCCATCCCACTCGGCACCAGGCCCGGACTCATGGAATTCGATCCTAATGAAAAAATGTAAGGAAAACCTCTGAAAACCCCTGGCTATAATGTGGAGAAGGAGTCTAGACACTGGTGACATACCAGATAGCTTGAAAAACGCAATAATTGCCCCACTGCATAAAGGAGGGAGTAAAGCACTACTAAAAAACTACCGCCCGGTAGCTCTAACCTCTCACATCATTAAAGTTTTCGAGCGAGTCCTGCGAAGCAAAATTTCAACATTCATGAAGACAAAATATGAACTACACAACACTGGTCAACATGGGTTCAGAGCGGGAAGATCATGTCTCTCACAACTTTTGGAACACTATGACAAAATTCTTAAAGCGCTAGAAGAAAAGAAAAACGTGGATGTCATTTACACCGATTTTGCTAAGGCATTTGATAAATGTGACCATGGTATAATAGCCCACAAACTGAAAGCAAAAGGTATAACTGGGAAAATCGGACGGTGGATATACAATTTCCTCGTAAACCGAAAACAATCGGTAGCAGTAAACCAAGTCACTTCTGAGCCTTCGGATGTCAAAAGCTCAGTGCCCCAAGGAACAGTGCTAGCGCCCCTTCTGTTCCTCATACTAATTTGCGACATAGATACCAACACCAGACACAGTACGGTGTCGTCTTTTGCTGATGACACAAAATTAAGCAAGATAGTAAACACACAAGAGGACACGGGCCGACTGCAGGAAGACATGAATGTAGTGTTCCAGTGGACCAGGGAAAACAACATGCAATTCAATGAGGAAAAATTCCAATTAATACGGTACGGAGATAATAATGGTGTTAGAAATTACAAATTACTTAACAGAATCTAACCACATAATAGAATGGAAAGACAGTGTGAAAGACCTTGGGGTATTAATGTCTGAAAATATGAGTTTCAAAGTACATAACCAGGTCAAAGTGGCGGCTGCGAAACATCTAACGGGTTGGATTCTGCGTACTTTTAAAACACGCGGTGAATTGCCTATGATAACGCTCTTCAAATCTCTAGTGCTACCGCGGCTTGAATACTGTAGCGTATTAACATCCCCATACAAAGCAGGTGAAATAAATGATGTAGAGAGTGTACAAAGAAATGTCACTTCGCATATAAGTTCGATAAAACATCTACACTATTGGGAGCGTTTAAGAGCACTGAATCTGTACTCACTGGAACGTAGAAGAGAACGTTACCTAATAATATACACGTGGAAAATCGCAGAGGGTTTAGTACCAAACCTACATACTCCGATAGTCATGAAATTCAGTGATAGGAGAGGCTGGGAATGCGAAATCCCCCGGATGAATAACAGGGGTGCTATGGGCTCTCTGTGAGAGGGCTGGTTATCACACAGAGGCCCATGTCTCTTCAACAAACTCCCACGGCGAGTAAGAGACATGAGGGACATCTCGTTAGACAACTTCAAGAGAGCCCTAGATGTCGAACTGCAAAAAGTGCCAGACGAGCCCATCCTCGCAAGGGAGCGAGCGGTCGCTTCAAACAGTCTACTGCACCAAATCACCACCCATAACGAGGGGCGTCGCGCTCCTTGGTGCCGCTAGAAGAGCGGCGAACACATCCAAAGGTATCCAAAGGTAATATAATGACACAAGTAGCCGGTACAACATATTGGCGCTGTTTTTCTGCCTTTGGGCCCTTTAAATGTCGACACTGGCTTTATCTACCACTGTGCAGCCTTCCAAACAGAAAGAATACTGTATGCTGTATGTTGACATTTCTATGGCTACCATAGGCTACATTCCAGCCATTGAAATTTGAATGTACTTCCATACTATAAATGTTAGTCATTGATAACCGTGGCCAACGTAGATTACTAGTTTTAATGGGGTTACAATCGTCGGGAAGGGAAGGGTGGCTGATATACGAACATTTAGACATTGGTGAATGTTTAAACTCCATAGGCTATCGGCTTTATGTGAACATTTATTTGACTACCAAACGATATGGGTATTGGATATAGGTAAATATTATAATATGCATTATGCACAACACATGATTATAGAGAACACAAATATATTTTAGAGATGCAATTAGTGTAGAAATTATGCTTGATGAACGAGAACACCGATGTCGACTCTTGGTCACTTACACCTACTTTACACCTCGAAAACACGGGATCTGGCTGTATTGTTGGTAGTGTCAATTAACTCGGGAAACGAGAAAATGCCCTACGGGCTAGGGTACTTATTTGTAAATTTCTAGCCTTGGATTCTGACAGAATTAGTTATATTTACGATAAAAAGCATTATTTTTTTCAATGTGCTTTTATTTTACATATAATATGATGACTATATGAACCTTGAAGAGCGATAAAATAAGTGGGAAAAGCTTTTGGGTGGTGAAAATCGTAAATATTCGCCTACCGGTCGTATTCTCAGGCGGGAGGAAGCGAGACATACACCCTCCTCTTACTAGGACTCTGACTCAACTGAGCCAAGCGGGAGGTGTCAGAGTGTTATATAACGACTCTTATGAAACCCGCTTGTGCTACATTACTGCGAGAGAGAAATTCACACGAAAAATAACAGATAAATTATGAAAATAAGAGGAAAAATAGGTGATAATTGAGGGGGGAGGGGGCATAAGGTGGGGAAAGGGGATGAGAAACATATGGATGAGTAGTAGAGGGGAATTATCTAACCTAATGACATATTCTTTTGTTATGAGAGACCCTGGGGTGTTTTGGAAAGGTTTTTTATGGTCTTGTTTCCGTGAGGCCTATTGCATTCACTATGGTGACCCTTCCGTGAGGCCTATCGCGGTTCTTGGGTTAAGAGATTAACTTTGTCCCATTGATCAGACTATGGTTTAAGACTTAATTCACTAAGAGATTACTCACTTTTCTTTAAAGCAAAAGTTTATTGTTGTGTTCGAATTAACTTTTATATAAATGTGTATCTAATTAATACCTAGTTATAGTATTGTATGTAAGGCTGTACGACAAGTCGTCAGCCAAATAATATATTAATGCTGCAGCCACCATCTACAGTAGGCTGTACTTATCACTGATATCATGCCGAATATTGCCGTTTTTTGTTGTTCTGTATTCTATGTGAATTCCTGTTCACTATCTTTAAGTAAATATAACCCTAGTAGCCTATATAGGCTACTTATGTTACCATTTGTTTTTCAGCTGAGACACACACACACACATATAAGCTGTTTGGAATTTAACAATGATAGGCTGCAGATAAAGATACATTTGGTGAAAAAATTACATACAGTAATATACTTACCATTGTTTTGAGAAAAACGTTGGTTTAGACTGGAGACCGGTAACAGACTTTGTGATCCCCCTGATCTTGGTGTAGGCTACTGGGTGGCGCTCTCCCTCTGAAAATATTACAAGCTGTTTGTTATAAGTTAATACTACCAGAGAGAAAGCGAAGACAGGAGGGAGGTTAGGGAACGAGGGAGGTAAGATAGAATGGAAGGAGGTATGGAAGTAAGAGAGCAGGGAAGGAAGTAGGGAGACAAGACAATGGGGAGGAGGGAGGTAAGAATAAAAGGAATAAAGTAAGGAGACTGGTATGAATGTAAGGAAGGAGGGAGGGAAAAAGGGAGTCGGGAAGTAATCGAGAAGGGGAGGGATGTAAGAGCATGGAAAGGGGGCAGGGATGGAGGTTTAAGAGAAGGGATGGATATAACAATAATTAAAATTTCTGGTTACTTATATAGCTCTCTCATCTCCTCCTTCAAGGTTTCATAAGCACTTGACCACAATAATCCACCAGACCATTACCCATCTCCCTTGCTCAAGGGGAGACGGTAACCGCTGGCTATATCTCAGATTTTGTTTCCAACCTGAGCGAGGATTGAACCCGAGTCTCCTGGGATGTTGGCAGGCACGCTATCAACTGAGCTAGCTGACAACTTAGGAGAGGGAAATTATACGGAAGGAAATAGGTAAGGTAGGTTAGCCTATTACAGGGGGGAGAGGGAAAGAAGTAGCCTAATATAATTAACCTGAGCAATTAAATTTGTCTTAACAGTGAAATTAGTCTGTGTGGTCGCATTACTCTGAATGGTCAAATAGGTCAGAGCTACAAGATACAGATACAATCTGTCAAACCTGTCTGAGCGGTGGAATTAGTGTGAACTGTCAAATTACTCCAAGGGATTAATAACTTCATCCGAGTTGTCGAAAGTTGTGTGAGCGGTGGAATGAATCATATTAACATTGTATGCAATATAATTAATTAATTCAAGTGGTCAAATTATTTCAAACTGTTTAATTATTCTAAGTCGTCAAATTAGTCAAGTAAATGTGCATGCGCAGGCCGTATATATATATATATATAATATATATATATATATATATATATATATATATATATATATATATATATATATATAGAAATTAATACATATGGGACAACATATACAGACTAATAACACACATAACAAAGCCACTCCAACAGCTTCCTCTCTCTCCAATACCCTTTCTCCCCTCTCTACACTCTTCAGAAAAATCGGAAAAGTAAAAGGTAGATACGAGGTGCCGATGTATATGCTTGTCCCTCAATACAAAGGGGGAGTTCTAGATTTCAAGGTCATTTGGCCTGATAACACAACACCCGCTAGGCTAGACGTCTCGATACATTCAACACATATTATTCAACCCTCATATATTATAGCCTACTATTCATACCTAGGGTAAATCACTTCAAATCTTCGTTGTCAAGACAAACTCAAATGCAAAAATTAATGACTTACTGGGAGTCCAATATTCCACCCCTCCGCCTTGCCTACTAGATCGTGTTAGAGCTCCCTACTATCACCACATAAGCAGTGGCCTACTTTGATAAGACAATATTGTAACATTAGTTTATAAACTATTACAGACTTACAGTGGCAAATGTAGCTTACCTGCGAGGTGAAACAGCTGAAAATTGAGGATCGAGGCACAAAATACACCACTAGGGGGAAACAGAACAGTGTGCACCAGCCTACAGTATGTGAGCGACCTTGACTGCTGGACTTAGTGATAGTGTCTGACTCATGAATTGATGACAGTCACAGCACAGCCAGTCGAAATAAAGTTCGCTAGATAGTAAATAAATGCCGAAAATAGCTAGAAACACAGCACAATCTCTACAATATGTATCTAAAATGGCCCAAATATACAGAATATCGTTAGAATTCATGTCGCTAGATGTAAAAATTTGCCTCTAGGAGTCTAGATGGAAATAAATAACTCTATATTTAGCGGGAAAGCAGCTCAATTGGTAACTCTACAGCCACACGGCGAGAGGCGATGAGGTGCCTAGTGGAGGATTTAGGAATGCCACATTATCACAACTAGATCATTATTGTTTGCCTTCCTTGTTTCTATGCTTTTTCTTCAAAACATAAATGGTTTTAATACCAGAGCAAGCAGGTTCATCTACCCATAAACAATGAAGACAAGACAACCGAGTTACCGTGGTATTGATATTGAACAGAACATTGGCACAAGGACCCCAATGGAATTACGCCTAACGGCCTTATTGGGCTATCCTAGTTGGAATTATGCAAGGCTGGTACATGTCATATTTGTAACATATTATGTGGTACCAACATTGTAAAATGCTAACTGAATAAATATTATTATTATTATTATTATTTGGCAGTTTGTCAGTAGAGGACGACCATCTCACACGAACGCAACAGGAATCACCCCTTCTCCCCTACTCTTCAGAAAAATAGGAAAAGTAGATTGTAGATACGAGGTGCGGTGTAAAGGTTTATCCCTCAATACCTTCACCTGACCTGATACAACCTGTGGGTACAACCATTATTACCTCACCTTACTTCCCTCACCTAGCATCCTTACCTCCCTCACCTAGCATCCTTACCTCCCTCACCTTACCTTACCTGCCTCACCTTACCTTACCTGCCTCACCTTACCTTATCTCCCTCACCTCCTCACCCTACCTTACCTCCCTCACCTTACTTCCCTCACCTTACCTTACCTCCCTCACCTTACCTTCCTCACCTCACCTCCATTACCTTACCTTACCTCCCTCATCTCACGTTACCTCCCTCACCTTACCTTACCACCCATACTCTACACATACCACATAATTTAAGAACATACTTACGCACACACACACACACAGTCTCTCTCTCTCTCTCTCACACACACATACACTCCCCTTCCCATTTCTCTCTCTCTCTCTCTCTCTCTCTCTCTCTCTCTCTCTCTCTCTCTCTCTCTCTCTCTCACGCAGACACAAACACACACACACACTCAAATCTCACAGTCAGCTAGCCGAGATGGACCCGTGTCGTATTTTCCTCTCATCCTAATTTGGCACGCAACTGGACAGGGGGGCACTGGGGATGTGGGGGGGGGGGGGGGGAGGGGGATGATGAGGGGGGGTGTAGGTAAGGGGATAGGTCATTTCGTTCACATGACCTTTCCCCTTGTAGAGTTGTTTTTTACCCTTACTGCAGAGTCGATTAAGGGTAGGTCAGGTCTGTTCAGGTTAGGTTAAATTAAGTTTGATTTGATTGGGTAAAAGTTAGGTTATATTTGGTTTAAGGTTATATTAAGTTTAAGGTTAGGTTATATTAGGCTTAAGGTTGTATTAGGTTTAAGGTTATATTAGGTTTAAGGTAAGGTTATATTAGGTTTAAGGTTATATTAGGTTTAAGGTTATATTAGGTTTAAAGTTATATTAGGTTTAAGGTTAGGTTATATTATAGGCTTAAGGTTGTATTAGGTTTAAGGTTATATTAGGTTTAAGGTTAGGTTATATTAGGTTTAAGGTTAAGTTATACTGTATTAGGTTTAAGGTTATATTAGGTTTAAAGATAAGTTATATTAGGTTTGAGGTTATATTAGGTTTAAGGTTAGGTTATATTAGGTTTAAGGTTAGGTTAAATTAGGCTTAAGGTTAGGCTAAATTAGGCTTAAGGTTAGGTTAAATTAGGCTTAAGGTTAGGTTATATTAAGTTGAAGGTTATATTAGGTTGAAGGTTAGGTTATATTAGGTTAAAGGTGAGTTTATATTAGGTTTAAGGTTATATTAGGTTTAAGGTTAGGTTATATTAGGTTTAAGGTTAGGTTATATTAGGTTTAAGGTTAGGTTATAATTATTAGGTTTAAGGTTAGGTTATATTAGGTTTAAAGTTATATTAGGTTTAAGGTTAGGTTATATTAGGTTTAAGGTTAGGTTATATTAGGTTTAAGGTTATATTAGGTGAAAGGTTAGGTTATAATTATTAGGTTTATGCTGGGGTCACACATTCACGTATATCACTCCCGTATGCTCCCGTCAGGCGTGATCGCCAATTTTGTGTAATGACGGGCGTAGTCCGGCCGTGTACGCCCGTATAGAGGAAGACTATTGCACTACCCGACATACGTACCGTAACGGGGCCAGTGTTACGTCAGACGTAATGTAGTCGTATGGAGCTACGTACGTGCTTGCGACTTGCGTAAGCATGTCCCCGTTAGTCCGCCTGGGCTGCCCGATTTGCGGAACACAGGCCACGCCCATGGCCACGCCCCCACAATACCTACGTAGCTGAGGCCGTACGTCTTGTGAGTTTGTAGGCATTACGTGGACCGTGTCCGGACAATCGTAGGCACACCCGTCTGTCCAAACACAGACAAAGACAGTCTTTGTCAACCACGTAGGTCTGGGTTGGAATCTGGGAACTACAAGAGGGCAGGAATGGCCACACCATTCCCATTCCCAGTCCTTCATCGGCACCATGAACAACATCGCGGAATTCATCCTGGAGGAGTTCAATTTTGTGAACTCCCTTTATAGAGGAAAGACCATTCACCCGCTGAGTGCCAGCCAATTTTGACGGTGTGCTTCTGCCAGTGCCAGAGTTTTTTTGTTTTTTTTTGGCTAAATCTATCAAGTTGGGAGAGAAAGGAAGGATAATGGTAAAAAAAACACTCCCCTTGTCCATTTTCGCCAGAAATCAGGTCCCCGATGGTCCCGAAAGTAGCTGAAAAGACACTATAGACTACAGAGACTTTTATGGTATCGGAATGTATGGGTGGGAGGGTGATGGGAGGGTGGTTTTCGGGTTGGTTGGGGGAAGGTAGAAGGGTAATTGACTTGTGTTACACATATGAAGCCGATTGGTGAGGTAGTTTCGCCACCACGGATTTTCCTTTTTTTCCTTATCTTCGTACGGATACGCTTGAAGTGGGTGGTGGGAGGCGGTTGGGGGTGTGGTGGGGGGAAGGCAGAAGGGTAAGGGACTTGTCACACAAATATGGAACCGATTGGTGAGGTAGTTTCGCCGCCACAGATTTTTCTTTTTGTCCTTATCTTCGTACGGATACGCTGGAAGTGGGTGGTGGGAGGCGGTTGGGGGTGTGGTGGGGGGAAGGCAGAAGGGTAAGGGACTTGTCACACAAATATGGAACCGATTGGTGAGGTAGTTTCGCCGCCACAGATTTTTCTTTTTTTCCTTATCTTCGTACGGATACGCTGGAAGTGGGTGGTTGGAGGTGGTTGGGGGTGTGGTGGGGGGAAGGCAGAAGGGTAAGGGACTTGTCACACAAATATGGACCCGATTGGTGCAGTCGTTTCGCCGCCACAGATTTTCCTTTTTTTTCCTTCTGACGGGACCAACAGTCAACGAGTGGGTGGGAGGAGGGATTTGGGATTTTTGTGGTGGGTAGCCTAAAGGGTAAGGTACATGTGGTAAAAATATGAAAGCCATAGGTGCAGTCGTTTCGCTGCTACGATTTGTTTTCGGCAGGGTGCAGAGGGTGGCAGGGCTTGTTGGTTGCTGCTCCGGTGTGGTGAGAGGTGTGACGGAGTGTCCCCCGCTGGTCCCCCGTGACCCCACCATACAACGGTGCCGCATCTTCCCGCCAACACGTAGTGTGGCGGTGTTGCCAGATGCGGCCGGACTTACTTTCACTTTCACGTTTTACGTGAACATTGTACGATTGGCGGAAGAAACTTACGTTTTACCTGTCTAGCTGCTACGTTTTATGTGGCTGCACCCGTAATACGTAGCAGCTAGACAGGTAAAACGTATGCATTCCCAACTTTTTACATACGTGAGCACGAGCCCCGTATCCGATTCGCAATCCAAAGGATACCGGGCGACCTTGGCCGCACCAACCACCTACAAGACCAGCGTGGCTACACCCGCCATGCGTACCAACCCCCACGACTAGACACAATTTCATTTAAGTTTTGCGTACTAAGCCCTTACGTTTTACGTATTCGGTTGCCAACTACCAATAAACCTTCGTACGGGAGCATACGGGAGCATATACGTGAATGTGTGACCCCAGCATTATGGTTAGCGAATGGACCATGGGCGAATATACAAGCCAACTGCACACACAAAGCGCCAATATTTTTCTTTTACACGTATACTCTTTTACCTGTGTAATGTCCATTTGTCCAGGTAAGGTGGTTAATTGTCGTAACTCATGTGGCTTAGTGAGAGAGAGAGAGAGAGAGAGAGAGAGAGAGAGAGAGAGAGAGAGAGAGAGAGAGAGAGCAAAGTAATCCAGCTAGCTCTCACATACAAGCACACCACACTTCTTTATATGTGTGCGAGGGAGAGAGAGATAGAGAGCAGATTAATCCAGCTAGCTCTCACATACAAGCACACCACACTTCTTTATATGTGTGTGAGGGAGAGAGAGAGAGAGAGAGAGAGAGAGCAGAGTAATCCAGCTAGCTCTCACAAACAAGCACACCACACTTCTTTATATGTGTGTGAGGGAGAGAGAGAGAGAGAAGAGTAATCCAGCTAGCTCTCGCATACAAGCACACCACACTTCTTTATATGTGTGTGAGGGAGAGAGAGAGAGAAATAGAGAGCAGAGTAATCCAGCTAGCTCTCACAAACAAGCACACCACACTTCTTTATAATGTGTGTGAGGGAGAGATAGAGAGCAGAGTAATCCAGCTAGCTCTCACATACAAGCAGAGTAATCCAGCTAGCTCTCACATACAAGCAGAGTAATCCTGCTAGCTCACATACAAGCAGAGTAATCCAGCTAGCTTTCACATACAAGCAGAGTAATCCAGCTAGCTCTCGCATACAAGCAGAGTAATCCAGCTAGCTCTCACATACAAGCAGAGTAATCCAGCTAGCTCTCACATACAAGCAGAGTAATCCAGCTAGCTCTCACATACAAGCAGAGTAATCCAGCTAGCTCTCACATACAAGCAGAGTAATCCAGCTAGCTCTCACATACAAGCAGAGTAATCCAGCTAGCTCTCACATACAAGCAGAGTAATCCAGCTAGCTCTCACATACAAGCAGAGTAATCCAGCTAGCTCTCACATACAAGCAGAGTAATCCAGCTAGCTCTCACATACAAGCAGAGTAATCCAGCTAGCTCTCACATACAAGCAGAGTAATCCAGCTAGCTCTCACATACAAGCAGAGTAATCCAGCTAGCTCTCGCATACAAGCAGAGTAATCCAGCTAGCTCTCGCATACAAGCAGAGTAATCCAGCTAGCTCTCACATACAAGCAGAGTAATCCAGCTAGCTCTCACATACAAGCAGAGTAATCCAGCTAGGTCTCGCATACAAGCAGAGTAATCCAGCTAGCTCTCGCATACAAGCAGAGTAATCCAGCTAGCTCTCGCATACAAGCAGAGTAATCCAGGTAGCTCTCACATACAAGCAGAGTAATCCAGCTAGCTCTCACATACAAGCAGAGTAATCCAGCTAGCTCTCACATACAAGCAGAGTAATCCAGCTAGCTCTCACATACAAGCAGAGTAATCCAGCTAGCTCTCACATACAAGCAGAGTAATCCAGCTAGCTCTCACATACAAGCAGAGTAATCCAGCTAGCTCTCACATACAAGCAGAGTAATCCAGCTAGCTCTCGCATACAAGCAGAGTAATCCAGCTAGCTCTCGCATACAAGCAGAGTAATCCAGCCAGCTCTCACATACAAGCAGAGTAATCCAGCTAGCTCTCACATACAGGCAGAGTAATCCAGCTAGCTCTCACATACAAGCAGAGTTATCCAGCTAGCTCTCACATACAAGCAGAGTTATCCAGTTAGCTCTCACATACAAGCAGAGTAATCCAGCTAGCTCTCACATACAAGCAGAGTAATCCAGCTAGCTCTCGCATACAAGCAGAGTAATCCAGATAGCTCTCGCATACAAGCAGAGTAATCCAGCTAGCTCTCGCATACAAGCAGAGTAATCCAGCTAGCTCTCACATACAAGCAGAGTAATCCAGCTAGCTCTCACATACAAGCAGATTAATCCAGCTAGCTCTCACATACAAGCAGAGTAATCCAGCTAGCTCTCACATACAAGCAGAGTAATCCAGCTAGCTCTCACATACAAGCAGAGTAATCCAGCTAGCTCTCACATACAAGCAGAGTAATCCAGCTAGCTCTCACATACAAGCAGAGTAATCCAGCTAGCTCTCACATACAAGCAGAGTAATCCAGCTAGCTCTCACATACAGAGTAATCCAGCTAGCTCTCACATACAAGCAGAGTAATCCAGCTAGCTCTCACATACAAGCAGAGTAATCCAGCTAGCTCTCACATACAAGCAGAGTAATCCAGCTAGCTCTCACATACAAGCAGAGTAATCCAGCTAGCTCTCCCATACAAGCAGAGTAATCCAGCTAGTTCTCACATACAAGCAGAGTAATCCAGCTAGCTCTCACATACAAGCAGAGTAATCCAGCTAGCTCTCACATACAAGCAGAGTAATCCAGCTAGCTCTCACATACAAGCAGAGTAATCCAGCTAGCTCTCACATTCAAGCAGAGTAATCCAGCTAGCTCTCACATACAAGCAGAGTAATCCAGCTAGCTCTCACATACAAGCAGAGTAATCCAGCTAGCTCTCACATTCAAGCAGAGTAATCCAGCTAGTTCTCACATACAAGCAGAGTAATCCAGCTAGTTCTCACATACAAGCAGAGTAATCCAGCTAGCTCTCACATACAAGCAGAGTAATCCAGCTAGCTCTCACATACAAGCAGAGTAATCCAGCTAGCTCTCACATACAAGCAGAGTAATCCAGCTAGCTCTCACATACAAGCAGAGTAATCCAGCTAGCTCTCACATACAAGCAGAGTAATCCAGCTAGCTCTCACATACAAGCAGAGTAATCCAGCTAGCTCTCACATTCAAGCAGAGTAATCCAGCTAGCTCTCACATACAAGCAGAGTAATCCAGCTAGCTCTCACATACAAGCAGAGTAATCCAGCTAGCTCTCACATACAAGCACACCACACTTCTTTCCAACACATCTAAATTACCTCTAATGTACCTTGATTTTGGCTCTCTATCACTCTTTCAATAGGAAGGATCTGTGGTGGCTAAAAGGATGAACTGAGCTAGATTGTAGTCTGTTATGGGATGGAGGTCATTCCTAATTTTAATAAAATCATCTAATAGTTGCCAGAATAAAATAAAAAGACGTCACCGGTACAGTAGGGGTTAACTAATCACCTGTGTTTCAACCTATTAACCCATTCAGTACCAGGAGCGTCCTTTTACCTTTATTCTGGCGACTATTAGACGGTTGTATTCAGTTTGAAAAGGGCCTGCAGCAATTAACAGGCTTCGAACTATCTCACTTAACCATTTTTACTACCACAGATCCTTCTTAAGCTACACAAAATAGTCTAAATATAGCTAAAATATCATTGAAGAAACGTTGCCGGTATAGAAGGGGTTAACCCTTTCAGTACCAGAGGCGTCCTTTTCATTATTTGCTGACAAGCATTAGACGATTTTATTCATGTTAGGAAGGATATCTACACATGACAATCTCAATGAAACCCTTTAGCTGCCCTACCCTGTATCTTTTCTAAGTTTTATAAAATCATCTAAATGTAGCTGAAATTAAATTAAATATAGGTTTGAGTCCCGGAGGGAAGAATGAAACCTAATATTTAGTAGTGGCTCAGAAATCATTGACGATATGCCCAGGGGCGTCATTTGGGGGGGGGGGGGGGGGGCAGCGAGGGGCGCTCCCCCCCCCCCCCCCCCGCCCCCAAGCTTTCTAAGGGGGCCTCAAAATCAACTACAGCTAGTAATACTAAAAACAAATATGGGAAAAATTCCGAAATTACAAATAAATATATATATATTTAGCCTCAATATGTTCAGAGTTAAATATATCTTGTGTGTGTGTGTGTGTGTGTGTGTGTGTGTGTGTGTATGTGACCTTGAGTTTAGCAAGGATATCATCATGATAACGACATATTGTAGGCCTATATCACAGCTGACCGCGGCCCGCGCCACCGCACGTGTTGACTGTTGAGTAATTTCAAATTTGAGTGTTTAGTATACTCAGGGCGGTGGAGTTGAGCAGTAGGGCTGCAACATCTCTCGTCCCTCCAGGCCCAACCGCAGACAGACTGACCCCAGTATTCCAGTAAGTGTTTTATCGATGAAAATACATTTTGATAGTGCTGTTAATGATAGCAGTGAATAAGCGCTTCTTTTTCGTATCATCGCATGTGTGTTTTGTGGAATGCAATAGGTCATATGACTAGATATTTTGGAAAAACGTTTGAGTTTAAAAGTAGAAACATGAGCAGTTGCGGGGTTCATTGTGAACCATATCATTATTATTATTTCCCTCTAATTATAAATATTCGTAGAAAACCAATATTAGGCGGAATAACTTCGTTATTGCATTCTCGTTCTCATATATTGATCTATAGGCTACGTAGATCTCAAATTCATTGCTATAAATAAACCTCAGATGGTCACACATATAATATAGGCTAGGCTAAACTGGGTAATGTTTGCATTTTTTTCACATTACACAATAACTATTGGTGATAGAAAAATTCTGATTGCACCATTGGAACAACCGTGAACAAAACTATATTATTTTCATATATAAAACTATAGTCGTTGATCATAATTATTATAACGATCATTAAGTAATTAACATGGTCATGACGTGATGAAGTCCGAACAAAAATGAAAACGTTTATTCGGGATCAATTTCAACTACCGTATATTCTCTATTTTTGTTAATTTACTCCAACACCAAACACTCACCAAAGAAATTAACGAAAGTATGCATGCGATCACTGGGATTCGATCCAGGGTCACCTCATACAGATTTCAAACACTCTAACCAATAGGATATCTTTGCTTTGTGATTTTTGCTTCGGTTAAGTAATGAGCTATCCTCTCTCTTTTCATGTATAATACTTAATACATTATAGTAGACGCGACTCGTCACTTGTGGGCCGTGGCCTGTGGGTTAAAACAGAGCAAAAATATTCTATCATTCTTTATGATTCTTATTTAAGGATCTTCCTACCTAATTTCAATAACCACCCTTATATCCTAGGTTCGAATCCCCGGACTGACACATGTGTTTGATAATTTCATTAATCGAGTTTAGGAGTAAAGTTGGTTGGTGGAGAGAACATAATAATTCCTATCTATCTATCTATTGCCTGACGCCGTGATCCCCGAAGGGGTGGCCACGAACGAACCGCCCCCATGCACCTCTGTCCCCAGTCAGTCGACGCCCCTCCCCCAACCAGCACCGCCTTTGTTCATGTACTTCCTCACTCCATCCTTCCAACTCTCATTCGGTCTACCTCTCCCTCTCTGTCCCTCCACCTCACTCTCGTACACCCTCTTAGTCATTCTCTCGCTTTCCATACGTTCCATATGGCCAAACCATCTCAAGTTTTGCCTTTTCACACTTTCCAGCACATCTACCTCCACACCGCACCTCCTTCTTACTTCCTCAATAGTCTGTCTATCCCTCCATGTAACTCCGCACGCACTCCTTAAGTAATTCATTTCCACTGCTCTTACTCTTGGTCTGCATCTCTCAACCAACGTCCATGCTTCGCTTCCGTAAGTCAGTGTCGGGATTACCACACTGTCATGCAAGGACTTCTTCACTTCCATACTGACCACCATATTTCTTGTTACTGCTGTTAGCGTTCCTACAACCCTCTTCCCCTGTTGTACCCTCTCCCGCACTTCTTCATTCATAGTCCCATCTTTACTCAACACACTGCCCAGATACTTAAAAGAGTTGACGATCTCCATAGCCTGACCGTTCAGCTTCACCTCACACTCTGTGACTTCACCCCTTTCGAAGACCATAACCTTGCTCTTCCCCGCATTTACCTTCAAATTCCGTTTTTCGCACACTGTTCCAAACTCATTTAACAGACCCTGCAACTCCCTTCATTATCACTCATCAGAACTGTATCATCCGCAAACAGCAGTATAGGTAGCTTCCACTCAATTCCCTCCCTTTTCAGTGATACACCAACATCCACTGCTCTTGATAGTATTTCTTTCATGACTCTTTCAAACCAACATTCAGGTCAAAGAACTCGCTCTGCTCACTCTCCACATGTACTGCCGCCTTTGCACCCTCATACACGCTCTTCACTGCTTTCAGTAACTTGCCCTCTACTCCGTATATTCTAAGTACTTTCCACAAACCTTCTCTATCCACTCTGTCATAGGCCTTCTCCAAGTCCATAAAGGCAACATACACCTTTTGTTTCTTCTCCAGATACTTCTCCACAACACAATTCAGGGTAAAAATCTGATCTACACATCCTCTTCCCTTCCTAAAACCTCCCTGCTCGTCGCCTATCCATTTCTACGTTCTCACTCTCACTCTCTCAATCACTACCCTACTGTATACCTTCCCTACTACGCTTAGAAGACATATTCCTTGGTGGTTACCACACACTCCTCTTTCCCCATTGCCCTTATATAGGGGGACTATTATGCCAGTCTTCCAGTCATCAGGTGCACTCCCCTTCTCCCATGCTAGTTTGCACATTTTCCATACCCATTCTATCACTATCTCACCACCATATCTCAACATTTCCCCACACACTCCATCTGTTCCTGGTGCTTTCCCCAACTTCACTCTTTTCATGGCTTCCCACTCTTCTGACCTCCTGATCCCCACCTCCTCCTCCATTACTTCCCTTCTTCTCCCTCCCATACCATATCCAGATATGTTTGCCGACTCTTCATTCCTTACATTTAGCAACTCGCTGAAGTACTCCCTCCATCTTTTGACTCTCTCTTGCTTCTCGGCTAGCATTCTCCCATTCTTATCTTTCACACCCTTACTGTTTCCCTTGCTACCTTCCCTAACTTTCTTTACTTCTTTCCAGAACAGTTTCTTACTCTCCCTCCATTTTGCACTCAGATTCCTTCCAAATTCCTTTTTTTCTTAGCTCAGTGCTTCCTTTATCACATTACATTACCCAGTTCATGGTAGCAAAGGGGCTAATAAGCTTTCCATTTTTTTATTAGATAACAGGATAACTTTTTAATCTCCTTTATATAATCATTATATTTTCATTATGATATATAATTATGAAGTTTGAACGAGGTTTGGCATCCTCTACCCAACCTTTTCCGTTTCTGTCTGTCTGCTTCACTGTCCAGACACCAGTCCTACTTTTCCTCCTGGGGGTGGGAGGCTAGGAATCCTCCTCCTCTTGTAAAATTCACCTACTAGCCGAGACAGAGAAAAGGGCGAGGGAATGCGAAAGTGGTACTGGACCCCTGGTCATGATGTGCTTAGATATATGAAAATAATTCTCAAGACAAATGTCAAGCACAGAAATTAAGCAAATGTAACTACTATTACTGCTACTATAAATACTTGTAAAGTAATTGTGTAAAACGAGTATTATTTATGCCTTCCAAAACTTATCCTTTAAATTAAAGCTATGCCAATTGGAATATCCATTAATGTGTGTGTGTCAGGAAGTAATTGGACCTTTATGTATATATATATATATATATATATATATATATATATATATATATATATATATATATAATTATATATATTATACCTGTATATATATAATTGCTTATTGCTTTAATGACCTCAATATAGCTTTTTATATGGCTTCAGAATGCTCCTAGAATTGCTCATATTTCAAAACAAATCGCGGGGGAGCTTACAGGGCCCCCCCCGAACCCCCCAGCTGATTAGGATCGCTGGCTCGCCACCCACCCCTGCGGGAAGGTGGGAACAGGCGGGGGGCCTCAGAAATAGCCTTTGCCCCTCCCAAGGATAAATGGTGTCCTTAAGCCACGACGTGGCTTACGGACAATTCCGCACATATGGCTGTGCTTCATCTGGAGTTTTCGTAGCCAAAACAGTGGTAACACAATTATTTAATTTTCACAAAGTTATTTGAATATAGGTTAATTGTAAACTACAAGACAATTGTTATGATACACAGTTTATTTGGTCAAAAATGGCAGTACTGTAAAAATCAAATAATGTAGAAATTAGAATTGTTACGAATTAAAAGGGAAGACGAATTTGCTCAAATGGCAACAGTCTAAAAAATAATATATTTTGTATGTGAATGCCCCCATATATTTAGTTAAGGTACATATATTTCGAACTTGTCTATTTTTCTAATTAGAATTTGAAACTATTTTTTACCTTCACTTACATGGACGACGGAAATTAAAAATTTGGTAGGGTTGCTCCCGGACTACCAGAAGGAATTTACAGGATAGATTGGAAAAAGAGAGAAGAGAAGAGAAGAGAAGAGAAAGAGAGAGAGGTCAAAGGGGTAGGAGAACATAGAGCCCAGGGAGGTATATGGAGAAAGACCAAAAATAGAATATGGCTAAAGGAGAAAAGAAGGAAAGAGGTAAACATTGAATACAGGAAAAGAGAAGAGATGAGATAAAGAGAATAGCAAAATACAAATGTAAAACTAAGAACAGTAAAAATAAAAATATATAATGAATATATAGGAAAACACACATAAATGAAGGGAATAGCAAAACCAGTAATATGAAAGTTAAAATAGTAACAATACAAATAAAATAACATGAAAATAGCTTAATTTGAATGTAAAAGTAAATATAACTAAAGTAAAACTAAACAAGGTAAGAAATAGCAAGATAAAATATAGATGGAAAACAATAAGTAAAGAAATAGATAGAAGGAAAGATATACGAAAGAGGGAAGATGGGATAAATGAAAGTAAAATAATATAACTAAATATGTGTAAGAAGAACCTTGGAAGTACGAGGAAAACAAAAATATATATAATACAAACAAGAGGGTAATATTGAAAGAAAGGAATGACAAAATGGAAGGACATGGCTCTAAAATGTCCTAATGGGGGGTGACCTGCTTTTTGTCCTCTCCCTTTCTCTCTTTCTCTGGCTTGTATCTATTCAGCCCCCTTCAACCTACTGTTTTAAGACTTTTATCCCCATCCATGTGTCGATTTCTTCCTGGCAAGCGATAGCGAGACAGCATTGTATGAAGAAATCCGTCTTCGCCGGAGAAATTTTTCTATCGAAAAATGTACACATTTAGCCTGCTGTCAAAAGTATTTTTGTTTTTAAATGCTGGCGAGCGGTAATCAACACCTGGATGGGGATAATCGTCATAAACCCGTAGGTTGAATGGGGCCGAAGGAATGGATACAACCCAGAGAGAGAAAAACAAAAAGAAAGTGGGCCCACCTATAAATCAGTGATATACGACCCCATTACCCCGAGAATATTAACAAAATACCACAAATGGGGAGGGCTAAGAAGCTCAGGGAAAATGAGGGGTTAAGACGTTTAACGAGATATGGGTAAAAAAAAAACAGTCCGCATCTTTAATAGTACTTAAATACGGACAATCGAGCCAAGTTTTGTACTTACCAGATGTAACAGACATACAATACGATAAATGTGGATCGATCAACTCTCGAACGTCACCCGTTCCTCATCGTAAACAATAGACTGTAAGCGGACCGCTAGATATACTTAAAACTACCCAAACATGCCGTAGGCCAATTGAGTAACCCAAAAGTAAGCGAAACGCATGAAATCGAGGCAACATTTGGCTCGGATTTTCGGAAGTTTCAAGGGGGCATAATTAGGGATCCGGATGGATCCACGATGGGTTGAGGACCCCCCCCAAGACTTATTTTAATCATCATATATGTTACCAGTAGGGGGCATTAAAAAGAGTAACGAAAATTCCGTCCACGAGTTGGTATGAACTGACCACGCATGCACGCCAGGACCGACCAGGTAGTCAACAAACCTGGGAGACGAACACATGAAGTGGCGATGTATCACGGACTTTACTCTTACAGGCGCCTCTAATTGGAAATGTTATGCACATATTGGTAATTTATGGACTAGTGCCAAGGATGTAGTCTCAATCCCTAAAAGTAACCCCCCCCCCCCCCACTCGATGCTAACAATACAATTAGGTAGGGTCTTTCTGAACGACGGGCAAACTTGGGAACGCACAAACGAATATGAAACAGAAGTTCGAACAGCCATATGACACTTTTGTGATTGACTGCAACTACAGTATGTTGCTTATTTTCGCAGTG
This sequence comes from Lithodes maja, assembly GCA_037953745.1. Taxonomy (NCBI): domain Eukaryota; kingdom Metazoa; phylum Arthropoda; class Malacostraca; order Decapoda; family Lithodidae; genus Lithodes; species Lithodes maja. The sequence goes on from JBAKBP010005103.1 coordinate 62,321, forward strand.
TAAATTATTTCAAGTTGTATAACTGGACACTGACATTTTCACCAGGCCTACTGATCCAAACGAGGTATATTGGTTATGGTTGAGTATGGTTATTTATGTTTGTGAATCAATAGATCAAATAATTACTTATATTCACTGCATTGAAGCAAATTTAGTGGTCAAGCATTATTGATGATATTTAGAACAACTGGCAACCGTTTTTCAACTTCATACTCTATTCCTCTCTATTGATGGAAATATATACAGTCAATATTCCTGTGTGTCCTGCTAAACTACGCTCTCCCAAACCTCCCCTTTCCCTAATTTGAATATATGTTTAGCTTCTATTGCTCACTGACACTAGGTAGAGATAACCATGACTCTTTAGGAAGACCTTACCTTCCTAGACCGGTAAAATGCACAGCTCACTCTGTTCAGGCATACCACCATATATCTGGGTAAAATGTATGATCTTAAGTTGTCAGCTCTAGGAATAGTAAAACTGTTTCTGACAAACTGTCACTATACATTGAAAGCTAATAGCATATATGAACTAACTTGGAAATCATTAACATAATACTAATAAAACTCGACTAAGAAAAAATAGGTTGGTAGAAGTGAAGAACCAAGCCAATTTAGTAAGGTAGCCAAGAGAGAGAGAGAGAGAGAGAGAGAGAGAGAGAGAGAGAGAGAGAGAGAGAGAGAGAGATAATGGAATATACTATACGTTGTTGAATAATAGTAAACGTATTGCATATGTTAATATATTATTTCACCAAATATTATTGTTACATTCAATCTTGTTACTTTAAACTGCTTACCTAGCTCAGATTTAGATCCTCGTGATTCAACAATCCACAATTTTTGCGATACTATTGAATTTTGAATACAGAGTTTGTGGCAGAAGGAAGTAGCTCCAAAGAGGAAAACAAACTAAACTCTGATGTTATCTAATTACCTTTTTACGAATTAAACACTTCTGAAATATTTTCAAGGGCATTATATTCACCCCGTAATTACAGAATGTTGAAATGCTAGATGAAAGTAATGTAATGACTAATGTGACGCAATCGGCTTAATGATAACTTTGAAATAAGTATATATGTAAAGAAATCCAATTCTCGACTAACATAACTCTTTGCAGATAACGATTCATTTTGACCGTCTGTTCTTATTATCATAACTCAATTGTATGCAGCTTGTGGAAGATATGTGGGTATTACAAGGAAAAGACTCAATAAATACTTGGACTTTCATGCTATTCATTAAACTATAAGCTGAATAAACTGTCAAAAATGCGTCGTGATCCACAAGGGGATAACTTCTAAGGTATACAGCTTAACGTTTATTAATATTCCATCAACTTCCTTTAATCATCATGTTGTTTAGTATGTGATTCCGTTCATGAGCATATACTGTACTCTGTGCAACTCTCCAACTCAAGAGCTAACCGATATCCATAGTCTATTTTCTATTCAATAAGTGAGCTCTGGAACTCTCTCCCTGAACCCATCTTTCCCTCATGCCTTCACACTCCGTGTATCCAGGCATTTGGGTTCGACCGTTCCTGGATATTGGCTATAACAAACTTTTATCTCTGGGGGAGGCACTCGTAACAGGCAATTCTGTCTTTTGTCTCCCTCATACACATATAAAAAATACATATACTGTATATACTTCACTACATATGTTAGATTGGATAAGTGTTAATGGTATTTTTGCAACACTGCTGGTTAGAGAAAGTGAGAGGGAAGGAGCAAAAACTTGATACGGTAATCAGGTAACATGCTGGAATTATTAATCATGAATGGAGTGCACATACATTTAAGCAATATGTGACATTTCGTTTTACCTACAGTAGTCAGGTATTACGCAGGTTTTGTATTGTCGCAAATAGTAGACATGTGTTGTATGATGGATTGTTTATTCAGAATTTATTGTCATATTATTAAACGTCACAGAAAGGCTTCCCTAATCCATCACGGACGAAATTAGCACAAACAGATAGTGATCTTTCTGATTATGAATGGACTAAGCCCTTTATAACACATTAAAGCTGTTTAAATAATTATATATTTAGGAAAGAACTTTAGCAAGGTTTTAAAATACGTAATAGAATTTCCCGGGGTGTAATAATCAAGCTTTTTAGATCGGAAGGACTCGATTCGATCTTGTGACTTTGGGTTACGGTATACTGTAGCTTGGATTGAATATAGTTGGCCAATTTTTATACCTATCTATTGTACTGTATTATGATCTTCGTCACCAAATAGTGTCTTGTTACTATAAATAGTATTACTTAAACAGTGTATTCTACTTTGTATTTGTAGGCTTCAGACCATTTGAGGAATTTGTTTGAATTATATCGAACTTCATTCGTTTCAAGCTAAATATAGCCGTATGAGAAATGTATTTGTTGAATTATTGTTTATACCCAAATAATTGTGCAATATTTAATGGGCTGACCTTTAATAATATTATTGCAATGGTAAGCAAAAACTAACGTTGATACATCCGAACCATCAAGGGTTAAACATTTTGCTGTTCGAGCCACCTGTGCTAAATCGGAGTGGCGTGTGTTCGGTTGCGCCACGTTTACCTGTCATCCAGAAAGACCCAGAATACCACTATTTCTTGAGTCAAGGGGGGCTTACTTATAGGGATTGCGACTGTACATTGTGTTTCACGGTTAGGCGCACCGGAAATTGCGTTCATGGCGAAAGTATGGAGGTGATAAATCGGCACCAACAGTTATAGACTGATACAGTTATAGACTGATACAGTTATAGACTGATACAGTTATAGACTGATACAGTTATAGACTGATACAGTTATAGACTGATACAGTTATAGACTGATACAGTTATAGACTGATACAGTTATAGACTGATACAGTTATAGACTGATACAGTTATAGACTGATACGGATAACTCATTGCCGTTTCACACCTGAATTTCATAACCAGATGATAACATGTAATATTGCATTGCATAGATCGTTGGGTTGTATTTCATGAAGCAGACACTTCTGTTTTCAGTGTTTGTCACCTACTGTAGAGCATTATGTCTATTACAACACACATCGGTTCACTTACACACACACACACTCGACTAATCGTAACTAGCAATTCACGTCATAATTGCCATCGTTACTTTACACAACTGTTTATTACACACCAATGCATGGTAAACATTTACACTGTAATACTGAACATCCTCCTCTTCGAAATTCATACAAGTATGCATAACGTGATCAATGGGAACATGGAAATGAAGGGGGGTGGGGACAAGAGAGCGAACCTAAACTACACAATTTCGTAACGAGCCATTCTCGTGGGGCAGCAATTTGGAAGTATTTGTTTTAATTTTTAATTTATTAAAACCTATGGTAATAGTTGTGTACGTATTTACTGTATATGCGTAAGGGAATGTAATAAAGGTATATTTGTAATTTGTATATTCATAAATATATGAATGCGGATCATAGCATAGCAGCAGTATTATAATTTGCCATGTTAAACCGAGTGAAGTCGATCATATGGTTCGAAACGTGTGTTCATAGGTGTGCGGCCTTGTGATAGTTAAAGTGGGCGGTCGTTCAGAAACGATGTGCTCCACATGTCCGGGCCCTATTAAAGAGTCTCAGAAATTGCGGTTTCTGACTTTACATTTTAATTAATTTTAGGTTTGGCCTCGGGTCTAGGCTCTTCAGTACCCTCTATCACTTGCGTGGTCCCACGATTATTGAAAAAAGCTTCGAAACTACAATAAAATATAAAAAGGAAGACATTACAATTGAGCAACCGGCACTATAACTCTGGATGAACAAAATATTATCTTTTATGCTAATACAGCAAAATTACTTGATGTATGTACAATGAGTCGATTGTTTTTTTAAACAAGAGATCATAAATGAGGTGAAGAAAGTGGATAAAGATCAGCGTTCGTAAAGATAAGCAGGAAAAACAAAACAAACATGGGAGGATGGGGGGCAAAGTGGAATGTTCAGTAGGAAAGGTGGGAGACGGGGAGGAGCATATAGCCGTAGGCTGTGAGGAAAGGTGGGGAGGTGATGGACGTGGGCGGCTGAGAGGAAGGGTGGAAGGATGGGACGAAAGGGGGTGAGGGAAGGTGGGAGGTGGGACAGAGAAGGAGAGAGAGAGAAAGAGAGAAAAAACAACAAGCAGGGATGAGGAGTGTGACGGGAAGGGATACCATCACATTAGAAACTGCAACCAAACATCAAAGCCACTCACCCCACGTCCTGGCCTTCTGTTCTCTCGTCTCTGGGCCTCTTCACCATCACCTACGATGCCTGTGATCCCCGAAACCTGCAGGATACCACGAAATGAAGAAGAATCCGTGCGCACCAACACTGAACACCTCGCAAGACAACTCGGAAGTGAAGACTGTGATGTTTGCCAATTTGCCATAACTTGCCTTCCGAGCAGAGATATACAGTATATACTCACCAGGAGATGGGAAACTTCCTATATAATGTACTAATAACATCGTGCCCCTAAAGGTTACCAATTGTCTTTATTATAGACCACAATATAACGCCATCTGTTGTTGCTTTCCAAAGCATAGTGGAGTAAATCTACTGCATCGCACTACTTTTTCATTCCTTCACTTTGTGCACCCAGTACTGTAATCACACATAATATGACGTAATAGACATGACCTAACTTGTGTTGACTTATATTTATCCTGTTACCACATGTATGTATTCCAAAGTAATGTTCTCTGACATGAACAAACTATTATACTGTTTAGGAACATTTCACCGTTGCTTTAGTTCACACATTACACAAATAGTATAGGTTATCTCTGAATATACAGATGCTTTAAATGCTAATTGAGGGATCACTTAGTTTGCCAATTAAGTGTCTTACATAAAATGCATTCCATGCACGTGAGTATTGCATGCTAAACATATTATATTAACTTATACATATTGCAAGGGTAAATATAAACAATATGCTCAATATATTGTTTTCATTTAATCTTATTTTTCGATTAATAATTATGTTTATTTTAGTTTTTCCGCTGGACAAAGGCATCAACTTCTGCAAATAATATCCATACGTCATTAGGGAAAACAACTATTCTCCCTTCCCCCAACTATCACAGATTGGTTAGGTTCTTCAATATCCCTATGAATGACACAAGTCGAATATAAACGAAAATCTGTGTTTAGGGAAATAACCTCACCGACCCTTTCTTTTCACTATTGTACTATTACTGTCGGTATAAGGGGATATACAGTACATAGGCCCATGATATGGTTCGTTAGGCTCTCTTAGTTAAGTTATATAAAGAACCAACCATTTTATGACAGCAAAAAGACCAAGGAATGAGTTGATTTAATGTGTCTAGAGCCAGGGTAAATCACTATTTAACAGCATGTTTACGAAACATTATCAATTGATATTGCATATGTTACATCAACGATACTTTTAGACCATGTCAGTGGAAGATTGGAAGATGACTGATTGACTAATAACACAACAAACCCTGGTTTGTCATTCACAAAAACAATAGCTGTTCCGTGTTGTTCTGAAAGCTGATTAATAATTTGGCTTTAACATATTCAGATATTCATGCCAACCACATAAACTATATATTAAATAATACCAGACATCAGTTACATACCATTGAATAAATAACACTTTTTTCTACGACAACCATAATATATCTTACTTTGTAATTGAAAGTCAAATATAACAATGGCAAACCCGATTGACCTTGTCTGCAAAGTAACGAAAATGCAAGTTTGTATTACATGTACACTCAGTCACAAAAGAAGGATACCCCCATGAGCGAGAAATATAATGTCTCACTCTATTTAGTTGTGGTAACACTGGCCCTGAACCATCAACGTCACGAAAAGGAGAGACGACTGTGGATTGTGGGAGGGAGTAGGGATTTGATATGAACGAAGCAATGCTTCACTTCACTTTGAAAATCGTTTTGCCAATTTTCGCTCTCTCTCTCTCTCTCTCTCTCTCTCTCTCTCTCTCTCTCTCTCTCTCTCTCTCTCTCTCTCTTTTTCTGGGTTAAACATCAATAGAATACACTATTTCTCAATTTAATTCTTTACTATGAATTTCCCATTAGAAAGTTTCTGATTCTGTTCTTCCCATAACTAAAATCCATGCCGAGCTAAGGTCGGATGAATGTGGTGGGTGATGAGAGAGAGCCTTCTGTTTTTGTCTTTACCTTCCACTTAGTAGCAAATCCCATGTTAGAATCAAGTACAGACTGTCTTGTAGGTACCGCAAGGTCTGTGCAGTCTGTGTATCTATGCATCTATGTAACTCTATGCAACTCTTATATCCATATGTATCTATATATATCTACTTACATCTCTCTCTCTCTCTATATATATATATATATATATATATGTATATATATATATATATATATATCAAACACAAAGTGTTGAAATAACTTTGACAAATTGACAGAATGAGTATAAACACCATATGAGGAGGAACACTTTCATGGCAATGCAATGTTTCGAAGATAGCTTCTTCAGGTTACTAACAGACGCTATTTAGTTAGTTAAAATAGGACTTCAGAGGTTATAGACCCTTATGGATTATTAAGCCAGCACATTGTAAGTCACGAATTGAATACATTTTGCCCAATTTCTTTGTAAATTTGTAGACCTTTCATGCCATTTAGGTGCCATCTCTTCTCATGGCGAGCGATAGCCAGTCTGCAAGGTAGGAGGAACCGGACTTCAACCAGATTATTTTTCTTCGGAAAAATGCATATGGGTACTTTTGTAAGTTTGTTGGAGGTCTAGGGAACAAACAAAAATACACATATATATATATATATATATATATATATATATATATATATATATATATATATACTGTATATATATATAATTATATATATATATATATATATATATACCGGTATATATATAATTATATATATATATATGTATATATGTATCTATATATGTATATACATATAGCTAATATAAAATATATACTGTATAATTATGCAATAAGTGTAGTGAATTTGTTTAACTGGGGTCACTTTTTTTTTTTTTATCTTTCTCTCCCTCTCTTTTTGGCTTGTATCCATTCAGCCTACAGTTTTAAGACGTTTACTCCCATCCAGGTGTCGATTTCTTCTTGCATTGTATGTAGAAATCCGGCTTTGCGGAGACATTTTTCTATCGAGAAAAATGTACAAATTTAGCTTGCTGTCAAAACAAACAAAAAATATATGTTGGCTCTCTACCTCTCGCCAGGAAAATATTGACACCTGGATGGGGGTAAACGTCTTAAAACAGTAGGCTGAATAGGGCCGAATGGATACAAGCCAAAGAGAGAGGGAGAGAAAGAGAACAAAACAGGTGACCCCTGACCATTACCTTTTATCAGAGAGCTGTGGTTCCCTGTGCCCATTAAGGGGAGACGCTCGTTTGTCTGGTCCCCTTTCTCCCTAGTGTTTAGTCCCATTTATTGTTTTAAATTTGTAGACGTTCGGCCCATTTGTTTGGCGATTTTAAGACCTTTCGTCCCATTTCGTTATAAATTTTACGACCTATCGTGCCATTTAGGTGTCGATTTTTTCCTGGCGAGCGATAGAGAGCCTGTAATTGTAAGAGGAATCGGCCTTCGGCCTGGACATTTTTCTACCGAAAAATGTACAAATTTATCTTGAAGGGGGTATAGGGGATGTTTTTCTAAGTTTGAGGGATGTCTAGCGAGGAAACTAAGAATTTATGAATGAATGAATTTATAGGCCAAACAAGCAGTGAGTGTCCCATTAAGGCTGGAGTAACGTTGATTCAGCCAATTATTACGATAGTCCACTCATATCCCCCGCAAGTCCCGAGCGATGACTGACGTTAATTATGGTCCTGGCAAAAGTGGTGGAATCGAATAAGGTGGCGAGGAGAGAGAGAGAGAGAGAGAGAACTGGTTTCTGCTAGACTCCTTTGACATTCTCTTGTTATAGTCCATGAGCCAAGACCCGAATTTTGGGATATCGGTACCACCCGGGGTGACTAATTCTCTTAGGTGTTTTTAGCTTGCTACATGTCTCTAGTTTATGTTTTGATATGATAGCCCTTGCACATTGGTAGCTTAATGGTCGTTATCACTTCTTGAATAGACATACCCTACCGAAAATTCCGAAATTTTTTAAAATGTCAAATTTGGGGACAGGAATGCCTAAATGTCAACAAAATGCATATAGTAATTGTCACATTTAATACAAGTCCTGTAAATACACACTAAGCATGCCATGGGCTTGTACATACTATTATGGCAAATTACTACTCCTAAATATCATCTACATCAGACTCGGAATCTGACTGTTGTGCCACCGGCTCTTCTTCAATAGCCTTGTTCTGACATGTCTGTAACCTGCACATGTCCGTGCATTTTAGACCATTGCTGAGGCAAGTACACTTAGGGAGTTCGCATGACCGCACACACTTGCAAGACAGTAGCTGCATAACAGCATCTGGTGCTGGTGAGCCTCGCATCCAGTTGACGGCAAGCTTACCGTCCTCATCTGTCATCCAACCGCAGTCTGTTGGGTTCGCAACAAATGGCTGGCTCTGAAGACTTCTCCTCCAGATCGCAGCCTGGTAGTTTGCACGCAGTGCATGCATGAAGAGGCAGTCCTCACAAGGAGGGAGTTGACTTGACTCTACCTCTCCACGTCTTGCACAGAACAGCTCATACCGAAGCTTGTTTACCTTAGTTGTGTGGGTAGATGGTAGGTACATGTGGCAGGTGATTTCCTGTAGCTTCTCAAAGAGTTCAGGAGACACTTCCCATGAGCGTCCAAGTTCGTGAAAAGCATCCTGGTATGTCTTGTCCATCTTCACCTGCTTGAGTGTCGTCATCTTCCCTCGGCCAGCGAATGCACTGACGGTATCACAGCCTGTAAAGGCATGCATACCAATCAATGAATCACACACGCTGCCTCCCAGTGTGCGGCTCAGTGTGGTGATATCCAGGAATCTTGTCCGGTTCTTCGTCCCGCACTTCTGGAACAGATGGGATGGGATGTTGTGGCACATGCCAAGACACAACACCATGACGTCTGTATCTTCTGCAGTGATGATGACAGACTTGTTCCCAGATTCTGCTGCATGAAGTGCATGGAGAAGAAGGCGTGTGTCTGCTTCTTCTTGAGTTGACTTAAGCTCAGGAGCCTCTTCCCACTGCTCTTTGGTGATCTTGAAGCAGCGCTGCTCACATGTGACATACAGCTCCTTGTCCTTGAGCTTCTCCCTGTGCTGTGGTGCCTTCCATTCTTCTACCAAGAACTTGATAAGACTTGCCTTGTTGGAGGAACTACCGAGTAACTTTCTCCACTGCTGGATGTTGTGCCCAGGTTGAATGTTCTTGAAATGAATTCCTGTGCCTGCACTTCTTTTGGCTCGTTCTGCATCCTTGATGGATGTCTCCTTGTAGATATCAAACACAACATCAATGCGCCTGCTCTTAGCACCTTCATCTTCTAATCCTGGCCATCTGTAGGTCTGGGTGGCTGAAGTCAGTATACTTTTGGCCTACTACCATAGTCCTGAGCTGCCTTAAGTACCTGCTGCGATACTCCGATGTCAGGTAGTACCTGGCGACAGCTCCGCCTTTCAGGCTGAAGCCTTTTGTGCCCCCTGGTGTCTGGGTGTCTTTGTTGATCGTCTCTTCGATTGTCTGGTCCACAGGGATCCGTCCAAAGGGATTCTTGCTACCGATCTAGACCGAAAAGCCACCTTGCATGAAGTGTTCATGGACCTCTGGGTGTTCAATGGGCAGTCGAGACATCAAGGCATAGTAGTAGGTTAGGAACCGGGCATAGTTCACTTTGTCATAGGCAAAACACCACGGTATCATCTGTCGGATTGCTCCTAGGTGGAGCATCCAGTTGCCTTCTCTGGAGGCTCGAATTAAGTCCAGCATGATCTCAACCATGTCCAGGTATGACATCCAGAATGCTGAGAGGTTGTGTTCATCTCTGAGGGTCTCAAGATAAACTTGGAAAAGCTTCATGATATGTGTGCATGATTCACTCTCCATCAGCTCTTGAAAGAGTCCCTGAGACACATTGCTGTGAAAGCTGTTGATGTCCTTCAGTGTTTCATCTAGATGGTGTATGTCCCTTGAATGGTTTTCTTCTAGCCATGAAAGGAAGCCTTTCCATGCAAGCCTCATCAGTGCTTCATACACGAGCTTGTGTAGTCTCACTGCTCTGTTGTACCTCTTGCCGTTCATCACTCCTGACACTGATCCTTCTGCGATGATACCTGATTCCACACACAGATCTCTAAGACCTGCATCTTGAAACCTCTTTCCTATGGTGGAGATGAGATTACAGATTGTGTGGAAGACGCCCATCCTGATGATAATGTTCTTGAACTTCTCTTGTTTCCAGATAACTTCGGCAGCTTTGGCATAGAGTGCTTGATCAAACACGCACACAATCTTGTTAAGCTGTAAGGACTGCATGATAGCATGCGTTTGTTCCAAGATTTCATTAACGGTGGACATTTCTGTTGCGGGAGCATTGATAGTGGGCAGGTAGCTTACAGTGTCCTGAACCACTGCAATGTCTCTGCGCATTTTGATGTTGAACCCAGTCCAACTGCTGATGGACTGGTCCTCATGGTCTGACATTCGAGTAAGAAGCCAGATATGGTTCTTTGTCTTTGAATCCTGGACTTCCTTGGTAGTGTCGACATACGCAGTCTCAATCCTAGGTGGCCCTGCCCGCCGCCCAACATTGTATATTGGCAGCATTGATGATGTCTGAGTGATGCTTCTTATCTTGGACTTGGTAATCTCTGGCAGGACTTTCTCTGGCACAGAGCCTGCAACCTTGGACTGGACAGCAATGCCATTGACTCTATGAGAAGTACCTGCTCCACTTAGGGTCTCTTCAAGTCGGTCAATGTTATCCCAGGCCAGGGTTGTGAACACACCAGGGTAGATGTTTGCTGGCAGTGGAATGTCATCCTTTGAGCATTCCAGCTTCTGGATACAAAGGGCTGTATCGATCTCCTCAAACATTGAGTAAGACACACAGTGACCAAGACGATTCAGAGTTCGGATCAGTTCTGTGTTTCCTGTCAAAGACTTTACAGCATTGGTCAGCAGTACGTGCTTGGGTGGTTTTGTCTTGCCACTGGTAACAGCAAAGACCAAGTCACTGCCAAAGGAAGTGGCAAGACGTTGAGCTCTTTCAGAGGGAGTTTCACACTCACACTCTCCTGTCAGCAGGGTGTGCAGGAATTGAGTGACTGCTGCAGGAATGACATTCTGATCTGTATCGGGAGGCCATGGCTGACTCACATCTTGTTTATTGATCTCATTCCTCAGCTGCATTCCTGCTTTGGTTAAGACATCGTCAGAGTTAGCTGCTCTTGCTTCTTGCAGGTCTTTTGCCATTTTGTGTGCTTGCCGGGCAAGGTCGTCCATTGAGAGGCTGCGTGGATAGATTAGAAGCTTTCCTTTCTCATCTGGGACAAAGCGTAGTGATTCTCCAAACTCGGTTTCAATCTTTCGGCGAACATGTTTCTTTGTCGCTGGTTTCAGTTGGATAATACCACGGGACATCATGGATCTCTCAAGCCTAGATGTGAGGTTTGTCATAGGCAGTACCTCTGGGTTGGGGAATAATTTGGTCCTTATATACAAGCAGAGTTCCTCGAGGGCTTCTGTCTCAACCTCTTCGTAGCGTGCTTCCTCGCTTTCTTCCTGATTTTCACCTGCACCCGACCTGGCGGCCGCTGGGAAATCATCTTTTGTGAAGAGTTTGTAGCACGACTTGTGGTAGTGACCCTCTGCAGCAACAAGGTCTCTGCTAACTAAACCAAGGATTCTCTGGTTGAGTTTCCTTATTGCTGCTCTGCGAATCTTCTCATCTGCTCGTAGCTCAACACACTGTATGAGTGGCTCCCTTGTCTTTGTTGTTTTTATGTACTTGCTTGACTTCTCGCAGAAGATACATCCTTTGGCATACACCCTGCTAGTACTAGGGGCATCCCTTGATGCCCTCCTCCTGGGGTCGACGCTTGCTGATTCTATCTTGACACCCTTGGCAAGGATAGAATCCAGTGACTTCTTCATTATAAAGAGACTACGACATTTACGGTGATAATGTATGTGTGGTATTCCTCCTTCTTCAAGGCCCTTGGCTGCTTCCAGGACTGGATCATGCTGCCTGATTTCTGCAGCCCTGAGCAATGTGTTCCAGGAGTCCAAATCCTGTGGTGACACCAGAGCATCGCTGTCATCATCAGAGCAGTGGATGATACAGTCGATCCGTGCTCTCTTCCTCGCAGATGGTTCCATCCTGCCGTCAAACAGTCGACACACACCTGCAAAAAATATCACCATTAAACCATGAACAAACAAACACATTACATGGAAACCACTCTACATATGTTTGCTCCTTCCAATAATAAATTATCCCCAAAATATATCAAAAAATCCCCAAATATGAAATAAACCCCTAAATATGGAGAAACTTGAAATACACATCGGAATAATTCTTGTAGAGAATCAAATAAGCTACAAGAGCTGTTAGAATATATTTTTCAATGTTCCCCATATTTAAGGATTTATTCTAGATTTAGAGGAAAATACCCAAAATATAGAGTATATTCCGAAATATGAGGAAATTTGAAAAATACCTAGGAACAACTCTGGTAGAGAATATAATTCTACATAGGTGTTCAAAGTTTCGCGATGATTGTGTGATGGATTTTAAAGAAAATGAGGAAAACGCCGAGCGTCACGCTAAAAATCTTTATTTTTGGGTAGCGCCCCTATTGCATCAAAAAAATTAGACTAAGCTACCAGTGCGAGAAGGCTATCATATCTTAATGTACTTACAGTCACTCTATAAACATTTTAGTACCATTCGTGTTTAGTCACCCCAGGTGGTACCGATATCTGGCCTGGCTCATGGACTATTATTCCTTCCTCTGTTTTTGCCACTCCCTTGTCATCTCTTTCTCTCTCTCTCTCTCTCTCTTTTGTTTACTTTATCTCTCTCTCTCTCTCTCTCTCTCTCTCTCTCTCTCTCTCTCTCTCTCTCTCTCTCTCTCTCTCTCTCTCTCTCTCTCATATACTGTATACATATATTATATATATTTTTTCTATGTGCATATGGGAGACACAAATCAGAACTGCCTGTGATGAGTGCCTTCCCCAGAGTTGAAAAAATGACAGGGCCAAAAACAAGGAATGTTCGAGCCAAAATGCCTGGACACACAGAGTTTAAGCAATTTGAGTCATAGGATGAGGTGAAGATGGATTCAGGGAGAGAGTTCCAGAAATCAGCTGTTGAATACTAGAAAGATTGGGAATATCGTTTCACTCTTGGGTTGGAGAGTTGCTCAGAGTAGGGGTGGGATTGTGTTGCAAGACGGGTGCTACGTACTCTACGTAGAGGAGGAGGTATACAATGAGAGAGCTCTGAGGAACACTGAATATTGCTCTACTGACTATGCCACGGCTTGCGAATTTGTGTAACATTAATAATGATGATAATAATAATACATATATATAATAGTAATAATATTAACAACAACAATACACCAAGAATATTGGAGGGAGAGAGAGATAGAGAGAGAGAGAAACCACACACACACACACACACACACACACACAGACTATAGAGTGGGGAGAATTTAGTTGCCTACTGTGTAAAGATATACAGTATGTGTTTTGGTGGACTAACGCAAGTGTCACACTATGCCGAATTAACCCTTTCACGCATATGACGCGATTTTGAGCCGATTGGGGATACTTTAAAGCCTTTGTTACCATCAGGGGTATTTAGAAACCTTTAGTTTAGTTACTACAAACTCTGCAGTTGTCTTTGAGATAGCTGTGGGCAGAAAACTCATTTTGGAGAGGTAATTATATAAGTGAGAGAACTCTATTTCTTATTGCTAATCTTGCAACCTCTGCGTCATAAATGCGGGAAAGGGTTAAGTGCCGATGTTCCACGACTTAAGGAGTGGCGATAGAAGGGGGAGACCACTGCCGAGAACGTGGGTGATCGAGGGACGGGACGCCCACGGCGGGCACTATGGACGGGCACGCCGCCTAGCAGCAACTGGATGGGGTCGAGCGGCAACCATGCAAGAGCTAAAGCTCGGTTCACACATACCCGTCTTGAGCTCCCGTCCTTCCCCGACCACTGAAAACGTATGCAATTGTGCAAGGACTCCGACATAAACGGGTATGGTCTGTTCATGAACGTACAGTGTTACGACTGGGGTTCAAATATATCAGGGCTCTTATTCATTGGACTAGTAATGGCATAAATGTTACAACGGAAAGCGCTAGCTCCAACCTCTGAAGTATATTCCCAGTGAACAAAGAACACAAATACTCTACAGAGTTCTATATGCAATAATAGGCTATCAAACTCTCAATAAATGTGCATCTACTCTAGGCTTAATGTTATGTGAAAACAGCCTATTACTACCTATAACCGAAGGTGCTTGGTTATGGTATGCAAAGTAAGGTGGTAAGAGAAGTTACAGCTTACGTTACTTTAATCAATAAATGTCAGGCACTCCTGCATGAAAGAAAGTGCACTAAAGTCCTTCAACACTAACAAGGAATCTTCTTTAACCTCTGAAGTGCGCACGGGGGTAATTGAAAACGTCCCCCTGTGCTGACGTATTTGAGGTGTTTCCGTCACTAAAATATTCATTGTACCATTAATAGCATTAATAATTATCCATATGCGCCTATTATGGGTAGATTATAAAGGTATTAACCTGAAACAACAATAAAACGAGTGAAAACAGCGTTTGGATGGTCAAAATCGGATATATAGCCCGCGAGTTGTATAATGTATGGGTGAGGCAAGCTACCTTCCCGCCAATTTCCCCCAAGGCCACTGAGACACAGTCGATCGATACTCTCTCTCTCTCTCTTGCACTCGATTGCCATCAGTGATGACAACACCCTGCTTGCAACTCGCTAATGTTAGCACGAAAATATACCTCAGAATAAGGGAATAATAGGGAAAATAGGTGATAACTGAAGGATAGGAGGAAAGTGGGGAAGGAGGGGAGGTAGAGAACTGAGATTTTGCATGGCCCAGGGGCCAAACAAAAATAAAAAAATAAAAAAATAAAAATAAAAAAAATATTGTTTTTTTCGATGTCAAAAGTTGATTTTTAATTTTACTTACTCAGGAGAGTCTTCCCGCAGTCCGCCGGGGGAACTCTTAAGAGTCTCCCCGCAGCTCCCGGGTTAAATGTTAGATGCTATAAAGATGCTCGTATCGGAAATGGAAACCAAAAAGGCAGGCAGCGGAACAATGCTCGTGCAGGCTATGCACACAAAAAGGCAGAATATATAATGCCGTCGGAGTCAAGAATATCCTAAACACTACAACACTAATAATAATCGCCACGACAATACAGTACTCCTATCAACAAAAAGAGCCTAAGTCGTTTGTGTCTCAATACATCAAACTAGGCTGCGAAATGCTTGTGTAATCATAAATGGGTATGCATAAAAAGAGTAATTAGGTTAATATACTTAATGTCTACTGTGACTGATAAAGTCTAGCTAGAGTCAATGATACGAGATACTGGTGCGCATGGCATGCTGCATAGCCTAGTGCAAATCTCAAGTCTGTGCGTCAAATATTACGTTATAATGAAGGGTAGCTCTCTTGAGAAACCTTAATACCGAAGTATTAAGCGTTCTCCTGGCGTACCTCAAAGACAAACAATCGAGACTAGAACAGTGCAGAATGGTATAGGCAAAAAGCCCTCATTCGTGCATGCTCTACTCTCAATGGCACACAGACTAGAATTTACTCAATCAACTCCAGTTCTCAGGTATGTCGTGCCACTTTTAACTGAAGCCAGCACTCATAGGAAACAATACCTATAATATCAGACTCCTAGTCTAGCATTATCTAATCCAGCAGAACACTAATAATTATAGGAAGCGGCAATATGAAAGCCAACCAATGCTTTGTGATCCACTTATCTTAACAACTAACATACACAGGCTATATCAGACCTTAACACACAATACAACTGGCCAGCATGAAGCTGATTTTGGAGAGTTTACCAGAGGGGGTATAATATTAATAAAAGGTGGTGAAAGATATGGAAAATGAGAGAGATAGGCAGAGGAAAAGATTCTCAGGTACGGAGCGGGGACAGATAGCAAGGGAAAAAAAGATGGGTGTGTTCTAGAAACCAGATCTGAGGGAGAGAGTGGCGAGGAACTGTATATATACTCGCACTAGCTCGAGCTGCGTGGGAAAAAAGCGGTTACATGTAAATCTAGCCACTAGCAAGAGCTCGCAGCATGGTAAGGGCCTCTCTCCGCCAACCCCCGCGAGGCAGCCAGCCGTGACGTCATCGAGCGGGACAAAAAACACTGCGCGCCCCCTCTCACTCTGTTCTACTCTCTCTCTCTCTCCCAGATCCCATCATTACTAGTTAATGATAAAACATATACTTTACAATTAAATATATAAAGCCTTGACATGGGCGAAAACAAAGAGCCTTTCTGGACTGCCCATGACACGAGCTTTCATATGAAATAAAGCACACTCTAATACATAAACTGTAGCCCCATCCACTGCCCTGGCGATCCTAGTGAGTCACTGTAGGACAAGCCATGCGGTTCTAACGGAGTGGTCAACGTCACACCCCCCCCAAGATTTTTCTCAGAGGCCCCAAGGCTCACAAAAAATCTGATGGTTAGAACCCATGCTGTATCTCCACTTCCCATCACCCAGCGGCAGTAAAATATCTGGCACAGTTCTTCAACAAAACATTTTTTTTTTCAAAATTATAACCCTCCCAACACAATAGGTTAAATTATATGTAGTTATGCTCCTCAAGAGCGAGCTTCTCTTGCCCCGCATTCTGAGAGGAGTGCAACTCAGAATTACTGCTATAACATACTGAAAAAAATTCAACTATCAAAGAAAGTTTTTTTATTTGATTTTTATGTTTATAATTTGTTTATTTCGGCTGCA
Organism: Lithodes maja; assembly: GCA_037953745.1. NCBI lineage: Eukaryota > Metazoa > Arthropoda > Malacostraca > Decapoda > Lithodidae > Lithodes > Lithodes maja. The sequence goes on from JBAKBP010005103.1 coordinate 79,325, forward strand.
CTATAGGGGCAAGCCTAGTTTTTTCTTCTATACCAAACGCTCAACTCCTGCTTTACGACCCAATACGCTGGGCTACAACCGCGAGCCAACAAGCACCAAGCGCAAAATACCATTCAAACTAAAGCAGGAGGCTACCCGTGTGTCCATCTACCCAGGATCATATTATACCCTTGAACGACCATCTGCAACCACGTTGTCACAACCGGCAATATGGCGTATGTCCAGGTTATATACCAATAACCTTAGTGACCACCTGGTCAGCCTCATATTCCGATTGTGAAACTGGTCCAAGAACTTGAGAGGGTGATGATCTGGGTAAACTACAACGACCGGACCATAGGCTGGAACACAGACTTCGAAATGCCTCAGAGCAAGTACAACCGCCAGCAGCTCCTCCTCGACAACAGAGCAGCTCCCCTGGGCCGAATTGTACTTCTCCGAGCAGAAACTAACAGGATGCTCCAGCCCATCATCGTCCTTTTCCACAAGGACGGCACCAGCCCCCACACCACTAGCCTCCGTTGCTAGTTGGAAAGGTAGGCTAAAGTCAGGGGCCCTGAGGATCGGGTGAGTGCACAACAGGTGTTTTACTTCTCTAAACACCTTCTCACACTCAGGCGCCCATTTGAACTTCTCATCCTTCCAGTTAACCTCCACCTGAGCTTGACTGTCTCGTTCTCCTTCTCCACCTTGACTGCTAAACGTCATCACAGGCACAGTGAGAGGCTCAGGGGGGTGCCTCCCATACTCCTTCATGGGATTAACATGACATAACTGATTGCGCTTCCGTCTGTCTGGAGTGGCTACCAAGTAAACCAGGTCCGATAGCTCCTCCACCACCCTATAAGGACCAGTGTACTTCGCGGATAAGGGGTGACCTACAAGGGGCAGTAGAGTCAACACCTCCTGACCCACGTGAAACTCCCTGAGTTCAACCTTGAGGTCGTACCTGTCCTTCATGAGGGCCTGAGAGCTAGTCAAATTACGGCCAGCCAATTCCAGACTGCGCAACATCCGTTCTCGACTGTTGAGGACACACTTGAGCATAGAACAAGGTTTTTCTGCGCCCTCCCATACTTCTTCAACCATATGGAGAGGCCCTCTGACACAGTGTCCAAAGACGAGCTCATTAGGGCTGAATCCCAAACTTTCCCCAGGTACCTCCCGTGCAGCAAACAAAACAACACAAATCTCCTGCGGGTAACCATACCGGGAAAAATACACTAGCAAGCCTCGGACCACCGTCTTCGCTGACCCATTTCTCATAGGGTACGCGTCAGGGTACCTCGTTGCTACATCTCTCGACTGTGCAACACTGTCCTCCTTCAACTCGACAGCACCGGTACCACATTCAAGAACCTCCGGGTCTTCCAATTGCAACTTACGAATGTCCGAAGGAGCAAGCCTATCCAAGTGTTTGCGAAACAACTCATGCCCCCCTCCTACATTAAGTTTGGCCTCCCGTTGCTCTCTCTCTGCATACCGTTGCTGTCTCATCCTCTTTTTAAGTCCATCCACTGCCCCTTCAGGAACAGTTACTGGGTCTTCTTCAGACTCGATATGTGGTCCTAATAATGAGTCCCCGAGAATGTCCGCTGATACTAAACTCTCAACCGCATCAACTTTCAACCCCTTCTCGGTACCCTTCCTCCGCTTATCTAAAGATTGTTGACCAGAATGTGACTCCCATGATGCAGGATCTCCGGTGACAACACACACCATAGGCTGCACCGGACACTTCTCAACCCACTCCTGCTCCTCCCTACTCACGTCGGCCAGCTTCTCGGCAACGACCAAGGGTGGAGCCTCAGAAGTAGGTCCTGCAAAGTCGTTGCCGAGAAGGAGGTCGACGCCCCCAACAGGCAACTTCTCCACAATTCCCACATCCAGGTCACGAGTCACACCATCAACTTCCACCTTCATTCTCACAAGCGGGTATGACCTTGTCGCATTAACTCCCTGAACCACAACCACCCGCGCCGTATTGACAGGTTTACCAGTGCAATTTCTCAACAGTGTTTGCGATGCCCCAGTGTCACGCAAAATTCTCACCTCATGTCTTCTACCCCCCCACTCCACACAACCGAGTCCCCTGTGGTCACTAAAGGCATCACGGACAGGGAATAAGCCTTCCGGATCCTTCTGCACTGGCAGTGTATTTACCTCGGAAGAAATGCCTCTAACAAACTCCGATGTCCTCTTGAACACTCCAATGACGTGAGCAAAAGACACGGCTGCCGGAGGAGGTCGACTAGGGCACTCATTTGCCTTATGACCCTCCTGGTGGCAACTAAAACACATAAATTTTGGTTTCGGCTTATACTGTGATGTAAAAGGCCCCTGACTGTTCACATACGGTGTGGTGTAAGGTTTGGATTCAGTTTTAGTTTCATGGCTCTTCTGTTTAAATGTGTCATTGTTACGGGGAGGGGGAGGATAACGGTCCTTAGCACTTACATCGTACTTCTGTGAGGACCCGCAACCCCGAATCAACGACAGCCGTCGATCAGCCATTTCTGCTGCTTCGACTAGAGTTCTTGGGTTTTTCTCCTTCAAGTTCAAAGTTAGATAACCGCCCGTACTCTTAAAGAACTGCTCCAACATCATTAACTGCTTAATTTCATCAAATGTTGTGACCTTCTCAGATCGGAGCCAGTTCCCCATAGCATCGGACAAGTCCCGGGCGTGTTCCAAAAAAGGTGCTATCTCTTCCCTTAGTTACACCCCGGAACTTCAAACGGTACGTTTCTGGTTGCAATTCGTAAGCTCTCAGGACAGCCTCCTTGAGATCCTCATACACAATACATGACTCCAAAGGTAACGTATCGTAGGCTTTAAGACCCTTGCCTCTTAATCTAGAGGATACAAGTGCTGCCCATTTATTCTCTGGCCACTGGTGTTCCTGGCACTTCTTCTCAAAGCGTGTGAAAAATTCTGTTACACCACTCTCATCAAACATCGGAACCAGTTTTAATAAGTGCGAGAGAGACTGCTCATGAACACGGTTACCAGCCCCAAGTCGCTGTCCCGTTGTCTCTACTCGCGACTTCTCTACGTCCATGTCGGCACAGTACCTAGTCGACTCAGCTTGGATTTTTGCTAGCTCTATTTGCTGCTCACCTGCCCTTTGTTGCTGCTGAATCTTAGCTAATTCGAGCTGAAACAATAATTCTGGAGTTAACCCTGGAGGAGGTGAAGGTGCTACAATGTTTGAAATTACCGGTGGTCCCCCCAGGGGCAACCCACCCTGCCAGTCACCACCCAACTGCGGAAGCTTACCCGGGGTCGGCAAACTACTGGGATGGCTGGGAGTCGAGTGTAGGGGAAGCATGGCCGAAGGGCTCTGAGCACTCAACCCATCTCGCTCACCAGTCACCCTGCCCAGTACACACGTTATCAAGTTATCCCGGGTCATACCGCTAGTACCTGCATGACCGATAGCTGTGGCCAGGCATTGAAGACCGTACCGCTCCATACCCTCCAACCGCTCGGCAGTAACAGGCCATTGCAAAAATATCCTAGCATCCTCCTCACAGTTCACCCGATTAACCCTTTCATCATGCTGCTGTTCCTCAGTTTCGACATTACGTACTGTGTCTCCATTCTCCTCTGATCCGGTATAAGACATGATGCTCACAAAAATTTCTCACCACAATATTCAGAAAAGAAGCACCCCAAACTCTTATACCTCGATATACACACACAAATTCTCAGAAATACTCAAGGGCTATACTATGTTGCAAAAAAAAAATATTCTTGCTGATCCCCGCAAAATATTCTCCAAAACAACAAATGTTCCCTGCTAATAAATGTAGGTTCACCAAATCCTAGGTAAGGTCGCCATTTGTTACGACTGGGGTTCAAATATATCAGGGCTCTTATTCATTGGACTAGTAATGGCATAAATGTTACAACGGAAAGCGCTAGCTCCAACCTCTGAAGTATATTCCCAGTGAACAAAGAACACAAATACTCTACAGAGTTCTATATGCAATAATAGGCTATCAAACTCTCAATAAATGTGCGTCTACTCTAGGCTTAATGTTATGTGAAAACAGCCTATTACTACCTATAACCAAAGGTGCTTGGTTATGGTATGCAAAGTAAGGTGGTAAGAGAAGTTACAGCTTACGTTACTTTAATCAATAAATGTCAGGCACTCCTGCATGAAAGAAAGTGCACTAAAGTCCTTCAACACTAACAAGGAATCTTCTTTAAATGTTAGATGCTATAAAGATGCTCGTATCGGAAATGGAACCCAAAAAGGCAGGCAGCAGAACAATGCTCGTGCAGGCTATGCACACAAAAAGGCAGAATATATAATGCCGTTGGAGCCAAGAATATCCTAAACACTACAACACTAATAATAATCGCCACGACAATACAGTACTCCTATCAACAAAAAGAGCCTAAGTCGTTTGTGTCTCAATATATCAAACTAGGCTGCGAAATGCTTGTGTAATCATAAATGGGTATGCATAAAAAAAGAGTAATTAGGTTAATATACTTAATGTCTACTGTGACTGATAAAGTCTAGCTAGAGTCAATGATACGAGATACTGGTGCGCATGGCATGCTGCATAGCCTAGTGCAAATCTCAAGTCTGTGCGTCAAATATTACGTTATAATGAAGGGTAGCTCTCTTGAGAAACCTTAATACCGAAGTATTAAGCGTTCTCCTGGCGTACCTCAAAGACAAACAATAGAGACTAGAACAGTGCAGAATGGTATAGGCAAAAAATCCTCATTCGTGCATGCTCTACTCTCAATGGCACACAGACTAGAATTTACTCAATCAACTCCAGTTCTCAGGTATGTCGTGCCACTTTTAACTGAAGCCAGCACTCATAGGAAACAATACCTATAATATCAGACTCCTAGTCTAGCATTATCTAATCCAGCAGAACACTAATAATTATAGGAAGCGGCAATATGAAAGCCAACCAATGCTTCGTGATCCACTTATCTTAACAACTAACATACACAGGCTATATCAGACCTTAACACACAATACAACTGGCCAGCATGAAGCTGATTTTGCAGAGTTAACCAGAGGGGGTATAATATTAATAAAAGGTGGTGAAAGATATGGAAAATGAGAGAGATAGGCAGAGGAAAAGATTCTCAGGTACGGAGCGGGGACAGATAGCAAGGGAAAAAAAGATGGGTGTGTTCTGGAAACCAGATCTGAGGGAGAGAGTGGCGAGGAACTGTATATATACTCGCACTAGCTCGAGCCGCGTGGGAAAAAAGCGGTTACAAGTAAATCTAGCCACTAGCAAGAGCTCGCAGCATGGTAAGGGCCTCTCTCCACCAACCCCCGCGAGGCAGCCAGCCGTGACGTCATCGAGCGGGACAAAAAACACTGCGCGCCCCCTCTCACTCTGTTCTACTCTCTCTCTCTCTCCCAGATCCCATCATTACTAGTTAATGATAAAACATATACTTTACAATTAAATATATAAAGCCTTGACATGGGCGAAAACAAAGAGCCTTTCTGGACTGCCCATGACACGAGCTTTCATATGAAATAAAGCACACTCTAATACATAAACTGTAGCCCCATCCACTGCCCTGGCGATCCTAGTGAGTCACTGTAGGCCCAGCCATGCGGTTCTAACGGAGTGGTCAACGTCACAACAGTGATGCCACAACACGGGCCGCGGCGGCGAGGGAGCCGAACATTTTTGACATACCTAAAATAAACGGATCAGGACGGACCAACCGCCAAAATCGGTTCAAGGGCAGGTCACCCACGTGACTGGTCAGCGCATAGGCGCCGTGTATAAGCGTCTATGCGCCGCCTAGACGCTACCGGACGTAGTCTATGCCCCGACCAAAATATTTGAAAGTTGAGACTGCGACGTGGCAACGTCGCCTCACGTGATCACCCCGCGTGTCCCCGCCCACCATGCGTCCATAAAAGAGCCAGCCGCGTGTGGTCCTATCTCAGTTCCCAAGCCGCCGTCACCGCAACATTCACCACCTCGCACAACCTCCAACCTCCAACCTCCAGCCTACTCCAACCTCCAGCCTACGTTATGCCTAAGTCTGACTCCAAGAAGCGGCGAGGCATCATGACAAAACCGAAGAAGCCCCAGGACACCCTAGACAGCCAGGTGATGGAGGTAGTAGAGGAGACACAGGAGCGCCCTGCTGTTGTAGAGCAGCAGGGTGCCCCTCAGTCACCCACACCTGTCATCAGCCTGGACAACGATGCAGTGGTTCTAGATCCGGCCCCCAGTGATTCAGAAGAAGAGCAGCATGAGACAACATCATCCGATGGTGACACCGACGGGGGCGTGGAAGATACCCAGGTGGCTGCTGTGGCTGGTGGTAAAAAGAAGCGTTCCCGATCGACGAAGGCCACCATCAGGCCCCTGCTCCTGGAGGAGCATGTAGAACTTGATCTGGGAGAGTGGTATAAGGAGAATCCCATTCTCTACCAGAAGACCCGCAGGGACTACAAGGACGTCACTAAGAAAAACTGCCTCTACGAGGACAAGGGTCCTCCAGAAGGTGGTCTTCTTCTCCAGCCGAGGCCGCACACGCTCGCATATCTCGTCGAAGAGACCCTCGTCGAGCCGCAGGAAGCTCCGGTACAGTTCTGGATCCTCTGCTGACAATTCCCTCATGAGGGTGTGGTAGTGGCCATAGGTCTCCCTCCTCAATAGGTATGGCTTCACCCACACACTTCGCTTTTTCCTTCTCTTCTTCAGCTCGCTCACAACTTCCATGAAAGTTAGGACCGTTGAGCACAGTTGTACGTTGCAATCCATGTACAGCTGCACTTGATTCAACAGAGTGGCGTCCATGTTGAGGGACACTCGGCAGGAGAAGTTATATCGGTGGCACGCTGGTTGAGACTGAGGTGTCTCTGTGCCACGCCCCAATATATATGCATGATGGGGGCCATCGCCGATGACACTGCGTCCATCATATTGTGGTCGCAGTGCCGTCACAGTGCGTCTCAGACAGGTCGTATTCAGACTTATTAGGTCGCCTTCCAAAGGGACTGGTCGTGGCACCAAGTCGCCGCCCATGATCCGTCTGCCGGGGCGGTCACGTGTTGAGATCTCCGTCCACTAGCCGTGCATGCGCCGTCTTCCGGGGCGGTGACGTGTTGAGGTCGGGCATCGTGGCCACTCAGGCCCACTCGGGACACAAGGTCATCCGTTTGATGCCGTCCAACAGTTTTTGGTGGTCGGGGAAGGACGGGAGCTCAGGACGGGTATGTGTGAACCGAGCTTAAGGGAGATAAATGACGCCGCCAGGGTGGCGTCATGCGCCGTAGTGCGCAAACTGGTTGGCGACAATGCTCCTGACGAGCGGCGCCTATAGGAGGTAGGGCGGCGCCCATAGAATATGAATAAATATAAGTAATGGCAAACCGTAAAAGCGAGAGAAAGAAAATAATAGAGAAAACCATAAAAGGAAAAGATAAAACTAAGAATAAAAATCATATTCAAGAACGAAAAAGGGACAAAGAATAACTGCACGAGAAAAAAATAAAACAAAAATAAAAAAGCCCACGATGTTTCAAAGGGATGTGGGATTGAAACGGCAAATGGAAGTGGTATGGAGAGAGAGAGAGAGAGAGAGAGTGATGGGCTGGTCTATCAGAGTGAGAACTGAGCGATCTCTGCCATACCCATAGTTTACTCTGACTGTTCCTTTTACTTATATATTTTCTAGATCTCAAGTGACGGCGTCTCTTCCGTGGATTGACCTCCCAATCTACCAAGATTGGAAGCCAAAGCGTCACACATTTCCTTTGCCCCTCAACTTTCTCTTCATAATTGCTGAGGGGCACAGGGCCCAGGGTTGGGCTTTGGTTTCTCGGGCGTTTCCTCACCCAACTCAACTCAACGCCATGGAGTGGCTTCGGTCACCCAGGCTTTATTGTGGTCGACAGGGAGGGTTCTGTTGGGGTGCTTGGTTACGGCCTTGGCCTTGCTCGGGGCCTTGGGGCTGTTCGGCCAAGCAGCTTCGGGAACAACAACAACATCAATATATATTTTGTTTTCTCTCTTTTTTTTCCCATCTTTTTCCATATTTTTGTCTTCTTATTTTTTGGGGGGTGGCCGACTCAAGACAGAGCCAGAATAGGGATAACACAAAAGAAAACAATGAACACACAAAAACAAAATAAAAATTCACACACATCTAGGTCACCCCGGAGAACACTTAAGGGGAGACTGACCGTTTGTTTGGTCAATTCATTATTGTATTCATATGTTGTTTTAGTTTCCTCCCTAGACCTCCATCAAGCTTAGAAAAACACCCCCTAGACCCCCCTTCAAGATAAATGTGTACATTTTTCGGTAGAAAAATGTCCCGGCCAAAGGCCGGTTGTTCTTAAAATTGCAAGCTCGCTATCGCTCGCCAGGAAATAATTGACACCTAAATGGCACGAAAGGTCTTAAAATTGACAACGAAATGGGGAGAAAGGTGTAAAAAACGCCCAACTATAGGGGCGAACGTCTTATAATCTGAAAACTAGTGGGGTTAAACATTAGGGAGAAGGGGTCCAGAAAAACGGTCTGCCTCCCTTTAACTTAACGTTTATTTTCCTCCTCCCCAAAGTGGACCCAGAGACACAAAAATAAAATTTGAAAAAATATATACTGTATATATATATATATATATATATATATATATATATATAAATATATATACAGTATATGTTAGTAAAGCCAGGTAATACATTTTCTTTAATACATACGAGGTTGAAAGAAATGGCAATTTCTGCGTTGGAAATTTTATTATTCAAAGTTTCCAGGTCTCTGATGAGTTTTCGCTGGGTGGCAGGAAGTAGATGAAGGAGATGAGCAAAATTCATGGTGGTACAGGGTTACATTAATGTACATGATGATACAGGATATACGACGCGTTTCACTGGACAACCAGCATTATCAAGTAAGGATAGAATGATATAAAAGGTAAACAGGAAGGGTATATATAGAGGGTGGAGGATCAGAGGAGGCGAAAATCAGGGGGCAAAAGTCTGCTATTGGTGGAGGGGTATTCTAGGAGAGAGAAAGAGAGAACCGCATCACGCATGCGCACTGGATGCGGGATGGTGGTCGGTTGGCGGGGTCGAAGCTGATTGGCTGCGTGTCGAGGGGCGTGGCCTAAGTTGTGTAGTACGTGTGGCTCCTGCGGAAGACGAAGCTGAAGGAGGTAGCGCGGGGGGCGAGAGGGGGTGTTAGGTCCTGTAGGAAAGTGCCTTTTAGCAGAAGGAAGGATCTGAAGATCCAGAGTTTGGTTGTTGATGTTGGGATGTAAGGCTTGGATATATAAAGCTTCGAGTATAGGTAATCTCCTTGGGTCACTTTCTTTATCGAGTATGGTGGTGGGTTTCTCTAACTCGTGGCGTGTGAGGTGGGGGTGGTTAGGGGTGAGATAGTGGTCTTTGATGGCTCCAGCCTGAAGGTACAAAGTACAAAGGAGTACAAAGGAAATCAAGCAACAACAGATCAAGTGACCCTTCTAGGTTGCTTGTCCTCCAAAACACTGAGGATCAAGTGTCCAAACAGTGGTTTAGAGTGGGTAAGGGAACATTGGAAAGGGAATTACTGCCCTGGAACTAATGTCCGTGGCAGGATTAGGAAGTTAGTAGGGGACAGATGGGTTAGTAACTGAGGGGGGGATAAAATAAAGTTATTCATTTACAAACGCAGTCAGTCGCGGGTTTGATGCGAGATTTTTGTCTAGGCGGAGTTTAAATGAATCAACGGTGATGCAGTCTATAACGTTTCGGGGAAGCCCATTCCACAAGTTGACAACTCGATTGAAGAAGAAATTCTTAGATTCGTGCGAGTTAAAAGATTTACCAATAATTTTGCAACCGTTTCCCCGCGTGTAATTAGATTGGTCGATAGTGAAGTACTTACTAGAGTTCATATTGTCGATGCCTTTGATGATTTTGAACACTTGAATTAAGTCGCCTCTTAATCTGCGCTGGGTTAAAGGAAATAGATTTAATTCTCTAAGACGCTCTTCGTATGGTTTGTTCTTTAGGCTAGGTATCATTTTAGTAACTCTACGTTGAACTCGTTCTAGCTTGTTTATATCTTTTTGGTAATAAGGGCACCAGGATTGAACGCAGTATTCCAGAAGAGGGCGGACTAAGGAATTGTAAAGGGTTAGGATAACTTCTTTGGATTTATGCTCAAATGACCTGCCTATAAAGCCAATTATTTTGTTTGCCTTCTTAACAACTTCTGAACATTGTTGACTCGGTTTTAGGTTACTCGATATTGTTACTCCCAGATCGGTTTCTCTGTTTACATTCTTAAGCTGAGTGCCATTCATCGAATAGTTTGCTTTCTCATTTAGGTATCCGATATGTAGTACTTTACATTTATCCGCATTGAAACTCATTTGCCAAATTTGGGCCCAACATGACAATTTATCTAGATTGTGTTGCATATCGTCAACTTGTTCTTTTGAGAGTACGCTATTTGCAATTTTTGTATCGTCAGCAAATTTTGAGATTGTACAGGTGAGACCCTCATCTATGTCGTTGATGTAAATTAGAAAGAGAATTGGTCCTAGTACCGATCCCTGGGGTACCTCGCTACTTACATTGGTCCATTTTGATGCCTTACCGTTTATGACTACTCTTTGCTTTCTGTCGCTGAGCCAATTTTCTATCCATTTCAACACACCGTCTTGTATTCCATGCGCTTTTAGTTTTAGCAGTAAACGTTTGTGGGGAACTTTGTCAAAGGCCTTTTGAAAATCAAGGTATATAATATCTACAGCTTTACTCTCATCGTAGAGGTTGAGGATATCGTGGAAGAAGTCTAAGAGGTTTGTTAAACAGGAACGTTTTTTACGAAAGCCGTGTTGAGTATCTTTAAGTATGTTATTTTCCTCTAAGTGATTTACGAGTCTGTCTCTTATGACCGTTTCTAGCATTTTACATACAACTGAGGTTAAGCTAATTGGACGATAGTTACTGGATAGGGATTTGCTGCCTTTTTTGAATATCGGTGTTACGTTGGCTAGCTTCCACTGATCGGGCATAGTTCCAGACTGCAAGGATTTATTGAATAGTAATGTCAGTGGTTTAGAGAGCTCATCCTTAGCTTCCTTTAGAACTCTAGGCGAGATTGTATCAGGTCCAGGCGTTTTATTTACCTTGAGTTTATCTAAACAATTCAATACTTCTCTCTCTGTAACGGTGATATTGCTTAAAACATCTGAATTATCAATCTGAATCGGGGATGGTGTAGGGATATCACTGAGGTCTTCTGTTGTAAAAACTGATGCAAAGAAGGTATTGAGGGCATTACTCATTTGTTCTTCGTCTTTGGTGTATTCTCCATTTTCATCGACTAACGGTCCAACAGTTGAAGTAACTACTTTTTTCTTTCTGATATAACTATAGAATTCTTTCGGGTTTGTTTTACTTTGATTCGCAATATGTAACTCTAAGGTCTTTTTACTTTGCTTAATTAACTTTTTGGCTTTGCGTCGTAGCTCTACAAATTTCAGCCGTTCTTCGTCATTTTGTGAGGATTTTAATCTATCATTAGCAAATTTTTTAGCAAGCAGGCAGTTTGAAATATCTTTATTCCACCATTTGGGCTTATTATTATGGCCTGGACGCCGAGTTTTCGATGGTATGCAGTCTTGCACTGCTTTTAGGTAAGTGGCTTCGAATAACTTCCAAGATGTATTTATGTCGTTATTGTGAATTAAAAAGCTCCAGTCAGTTTCTTTAAACATAGCTCTAAGTTTAGGAAAGTTTGCTTTCTTGAAATTAGGGACTTTTTCGATGCTACTATTTGGTTCGTTACTAGTAAAGTTTAAAGTGAAAGTTATCGTATGATGGTCGCTGTTACTGAATTCATCACCAACATTCAAATTCTCTATTAATTCTTCTTTTGTTGCAAGTACAATGTCAAGAACGTTATTACCACGGGTCGGCGTTCCAACAAATTGATAAAGCGAACTCTCTTGCAAGTTCGTATACAAGTCATGTCCGGAGTGTGAAGTAAGAGTATCGCCCCACTTGGTCACAGGTAAATTAAAGTCACCAAAAATTACGGTATCTTGTGAGTTACTTACATCTGCAATTTGTTCGTAAATTTCTCGGTCAGTTTGCACTGATTGAGCTGGAGGTCTGTATATTAATGCAAGTATTATTTTGGTACCTTTATTATTCTTTATTAGCACAAAAGATGCGTCGACGTTCACAATTTGAGGTTTTGACAAGAGGGTAGGGTTAAGACTTTCTTTGATATAAAGTAAAACGCCACCTCCATTTCGATTTATTCGGCTTTTCTCAAACATTACATAACCGGGAAGTGAATACTCTGCTAAAAAGTCTCTATCTTCTGTATTGAGCCAAGATTCTGTTATGCCAATCACATCATAATTTTCTGTAAACACTAGCTCCTCTAAATCTGAAAATTTATTGCGTATGCTACGAGCGTTTGCATAGAAAACCTTTAAATTTGTTATTTTAGAACTCACGGAACGCGCTTTAATAATATTTTTGGTTCTTGTCGGATCTACATTTATGTTCATGGCTGTCCTCGGTCCTCGCTGTCTCCGGTCCTTATCGCTGGTGGTCCTCGGTTGCCTCTGTGTTTTTCTTGGCGTTGGATGATTTATGTCACTGCTGCTTCTTCTCGGATGGCGTTTTTTGATCAATGGCTGCGGACTGCTTCGTGTAGGAGACGACCCATGCGTGCTGAACCCACAGGGTTTAGATGAGTGCCATCCTTGCGGAACAGAGTAGGCTGGTTGTAGAAGTTGTCCCAGAGGTTGATGAATTCAACTTCTTCCCTCAGACACAAATGTTTTAGTCGGCTATTTGTGCTGAAGGCCTTGTCGTAGAATTTGTCAGGTGCGTCGATCTTGGGGAGAATGCCTGAGATGATGATATTCCTTGACTTGTTTTTGTAGTGCTGGATCATCTTGCGATATTTCTCCATCAACTCTTCGGATCTGGTGCGCATGACGTCATTTGAACCAGCATGGATGACAAAAAGGGTATTTTCATTTGCATCCTTTGTGGTATCTTCGAAGGCTTCCACAATGTCGTCCAGTCCAGCTCCTGGGATGCAAAATCTTTTTCGTTGAATTGGGACTCTGTCGCAGAACTCTTCGACCTGTCCTCGTAGGATGGAATCTCCAACGAGCCTGGTCTCTTCTGGTTCGTCTTCCATCTCTACCAATATCTCAAATCTGTTTGACATTGTGACTGGTAGATGAGACCTTTTCTGCGTTGGCCGTGCACCGTTCCTCACTGGTGTAAATCCGGAAACCTGTGGTGGCGGGACTCTACGTACAGGTCGGGGAGAGGAGTGGTTAGAACGGGGGCGAGGGGTTGGTACTGTTCGTGCTAGCAGGCTTCTTTCACGAGGAGTGGGGGAGAGACTAAGGTGAACAGGGCGGCTGTCCTGGTTTGATGTCGGCTCAGGTTCGTCAGAATCATCTGCTGCAGTGTCTACTGCAGGTGTTGGATTGTTGGCAGATGACGTTGGGGCGGTGGTGGATGTTGGAGTTGAAACAATTTGCGTTAGTGATACTCCAACGTTGAGTGTTACAAACTCTTGGAGTGATTCCAGCTTCCTGGTGAGGGCGTTGATCTTGTTGAGGGCTTCATCCAATTTTGCTGTCAAATCCTCGGTGAAGAGTTAACCGACGTGAAAGACGAGTCTGCGTCATACCAATATAGGAATGAGGTCCACAGTCCTCATAATTACATGTATGTTGGTAAATGACGTAATCGTCGGTCATCGGGCTCTTTATCTTGGTGGAGGCTGGTTTGTTGGGGAGAACGAGGTTGGAGGTCTTGGGGGATTTGTAATAAATTATTAATTTAGTTTTGTTTTCCGGGTTGGTTGGGTGGACATGCTTGGAGATTATTTCTTTTAAGACGGCCTCGTCATTTTTGTGTTCAGAGGATATAAAATTGCGGTAGAAGATCTTAATTTCATTGGGGGGGGTCAATGTTGGGAGGGCTTTGGGTGTACCATTTTTCAAGATGGTGGTTGATGGTGCTGGAGATGTCGGAGTTGGAGTATCCGTTATTTACTAAAACTTGGGATAGTCTTTCTAGTTCCTGGTGGGTGTCAGCCCAGGTAGAGCAGTGCGTGAGGGCTCTCCTAACATAGGCGGAGATGGAGGATAGAAGATAACGGCGGGGGCATTCACTATCGCCGTTGAGGCATTGTCCTGTGTTAGTTGGTTTAATGTAGACGGTGGTTTTGAACCCATGGTCGTTCAGAGCTACGAGGATGTCGAGGAAAGGGAGTTGTCCATGGTTAGATTTTTCAAAGGTGAAGTTAAGTCCGGAGGTCATGAAGCGACGCTGGAGTTCCTGTAGTTCGTGGAGGTCCTTGATTTGCACGAAGATGTCATCCACGTATCTACAGTAGACGGCGGGTCGTTGGGCAGCTAGGAGCTCTTCCTCGATGGTACCCATAAAAATGTTCGCAAAAATACTTACTTGATAATGCTAGTTGTCCAGTGAAACGCGTTGTATATCCTGTATCATCATGTACATTAATGTAACCCTGTACCACCATGAATTTTGCTCATCTCCTTCATCTACTTCCTGCCACCCAGCGAAAACTCATCAGAGACCTGGAAACTTTGAATAATAAAATTTCCAACGCAGAAATTGCCATTTCTTTCAACCTCTTATGTATTAAAGAAAAAAAAATATATATATATATATTGTTACGTATCTTGATCCTCAAGTGGTTAACTTGATGAATCTAGATAGCACAGAGATATTATATATTAAGGTATCAGTCAGCTGAAGGCAAAACAAAAGTAAAATCTAATAAAATAATTTCCTGTTGTTGCTTCCTTTCCTTTTGGATCTTAGGACTTAGTATCCTTTATTGACTGATACTCTTTAATTATGAAAAATACTGAAACTAATTAAAGTCATGTAGTATTTATAAAGAATTATTATTTAACCGAAGCTTAGTAGGCTATGGTTATGAACCGAATAAGTTATAGCTAAAGAAGGACTATTAATTTTATAAAAAGTCTTGAAAGATAAATATTAAAGTAAGAATATTTCTGTCTTACCTTTTTTGAAATGAATAGATAGTTTTCTTCCATGTCCTTTTATTTATATTTAATGTAATTATTCTTGGTTCTGGTCTTACGTTAACAGTATTATATTATTATTATCATCAGGATTAATATCAAAGTCACATAAAAAGTTAGATATATATTTAATAATTAGTTAAATTAATTTCTTAACCACGTAACATTGAGGTTTGATTATGAGTAAATAAAGTTACAGGATCGTTTCATAGATTCGATTAAAGTCTCACTCAAATATGAAAAGCAAAAATAATATTTTGAAGCTAAAAGAATTTTCTTCAGCTTAGGAAATCACTATAAGTAATATTAACACAGCCATGTTAGTCTAAGGCGATATTACTAATATGAGACAATAGCATCACCGTACTAAGCACCGTTAAGCAATGTAAGCTTAATTCAAAGAAAATGAAAGAACTCTTAAGTATTAATATAAAACAATAGTATTACTTTCATCATAACCCAATTACTTAAAGGTTTGCTTTAGTCCACAAGTTAGTCAACTAAAATAGTTAAGTACATAATAGAGTTAACGTTAATTCCCAATCAAATAGTTAAGCACATAATAGTAGCGTTAACGTTAATTCGCAATCAAATAGTTAAGTACACAATAATAGTAGCGTTCACGTTAATTCCCAATCACATATCTCACTAACCAACATAACGTAAGTGTTTACACCGAACACACACATATATAATCTGACTGACAGTCACAATCCCATTATAATACTTCACCCGGTCTTCCTCCAGCTGCAAGTTCACCTTCCCCAACTCCAAATGAGACTGATTTGAATGCCCACAACTCAGGTCTTATATACCAAACAATGATGGTGTAGGAACGAATCAGGAGGCAGGGGGGTGGTGCCGGCTCCAATCATAGCTCCTCGAGTCGCATAACAGGTGCCTGGTCCATTCACAGCTCCTGGCGTCGATCATACGTCATAGCGTCCGTCATCAAGTAGTTTGCAGGGTCCCCTATGACGCACGCAGGTGTGAAGGCTTGTTTGCTGGTATGCAGGCTAGCTGGTTTCCCACTCGCTAGTTCGCTCGCTAGTCTGCTTCACCGTTTGGGTAGTGGGACTCCTTCAACTCTAATTCCAACTCTTAAATTAACATACAGGGCTCCGTATGTCAGACCTCCCCCCCTTGAAAAGAGTTTAAGGAGTATAGTACATAATATTAAACATAATACATAAATAGATTCACCACCAGATTGGCAACAGCAAGATTATAATGAGGATATAATAAGGATATCACCCAAAGTAGGCAACGTCTCCAGGTACCACATCAGAACATAGCCGGAACGTAGCTGGAGCGTTATTCGAACTGCAAGGCATCTCACAGCTGAAGGCTTGACAGCGCACTACTAAAGCATAATATTTACCTCGCTACAAGGGAGAGCTAATTGCCAAAATCCTCTCATTAAATTAAACTTACTGCTGTATGAGGCCAATCTGGTAAATGTAATCTTTAACAGATACGTGAAAGGCAATCGGCTAGCACGTTCTGAACCCCCTTAATATGTTTGACATCCAGGGAGTATTCCTGCAGCAACAAAATCCACCTGGTCAGTCGTTGGTTTTTATTTTGGAACCTATGCAAAAAATTTAAGGGGTGATGGTCAGTATACACAGTGATGGCACCAGAGGCAGATTGCACATAGACAGCAAAGTATTGAAGGGATAAAATTAATGCTAACAGCTCCTTCTCAATGACTGAATAGTTACGTTGGGCAGAATTTAATTTTTTACTGAAATAGCACACAGGATGCAATACCTCACAGTCGTCTTCCTGGAGCAACACTGCACCAACCCCGGTATTACTCGCATCCACTGCCAGGGAAAAAGATCTGTTAAAATCAGGAGCTCGGAGTACAGGATAATTAGATAATATATATTTGGTAGCAATAAAGGACTCTTCACATTCAGAGGACCACACAAACTTCACATCCTTACGGAGAAGATCTGTTAGGGGAGCTGTCAACTTGGAAAAATTTATAATGAAACGCCTATAATAGCCAATCATGCCTAGGTACCTTTGGAAAGGTTTCTTAGTGCTAGGAGTTGGGAATTCTAGAATAGACTCTACCTTTGCTTGAGGAGGTGCAACCTGCCCCTGACCTACCGTATATCCTAGATACTGGACCGTACTCTTTACAAAGGTGCATTTCTTAAGATTAACCACCAGATTGGCATCAGCAAGATTTAAGAATAGCAATCTAAGTTGGTAAAGATGCTCCTCCCATGACTGTGAAAAGATAAGAATATCATCGATGTAGACAACGCACCCAGGTACCCCTTCAGTCACCAAATTCATGAGGCGCTGGAATGTAGCTGGGGCGTTTTTCAAGCCGTAGGGCATTACGTTACAGCAGAAGGCTTGATTGTAGACTACAAAGCATGATATTTCCCTCGCTCTAGGGGTGAGAGCTACTTGCCAATATCCCTTCATCAAGTCAATCTTGCTGATATAGGTGGCTGTACCAATCTGGTCAATGCAGTCGTCTATCCGTGGCAGTGGGTAGGTATCGTTCTTTGGGACAGCATTGACTTGCCTATAGTCCATACATAACCTATGGCTCCCGTCTGGCTTTGGCACAAGTATGACCGAACTACTCCACTGGCTTAAGGCCCTAGTGATCAGTTCGTTAGATAACATAAAGTCAAGCTCGACCTGCAGTATACTCCTGCGTTGTGGCGAGACACGGTAGGGGGATAGTTTAATGGGAGTTGCATCCCCTACGTCGATGTCGTGCACGGCCAAAGAAGTGAGCCCTGGAGTATCACGGAACACACTGGGAGACTGAGATAAAACAGAGATTAGATGGTTTGCTTGCTCAGAGGGAAGATGATAGTTTAGATGGTAATTCCCTCCAAGCCACTGAATTATACTGAAAGTTGGATAGGCTACATGACAAGTCAAAGTCTGCATGGATACCTTCAGGCTCTGGAACAGTCTGTTGCGGGTCAGTAAGAGAACTGAAAACTTAGTCCGCACCAGGCTGTCCACAGGTCCTGACATTCACTGCCACAGTGGGAGAATCTGGAAGAGAGGAATCAGGGGACCTATGGTAGGGTTTCAACATATTTATATGGAATACTTGCGTGGGCTTTCTTCTGTCTGGGGTAGTTACTAGATAATCGGTAATGCTCACCCTCCGAATGATCTTATATGGGCCCCTGAACTTGGCAGATAAAGGTTGGCCAAAAAGGGGGAGCAGGACCAAAACCTCATCACCGGGCTGAAACTCCCTCTCACGGGCTTTTCTGTCATACCATTTCTTCATGGAGCTTTTAGCCACGGTCAAGTTTTGAGCGGCAAACTCACATGAGGATCTCAGCCGGGTTTTGAAATCTGAAACATACTTTAGGAGGTTTTGGTTCCCCTCCTGGCCAACTAGGCTATCCTGCAATAGTTGCAAAGGACCTCTTACCTGGTGACTGAAAACTAGCTCATTAGGGGAAAAACCCAGGGATTCAGTTGGAACCTCACGAGTAGCAAATAAAAGAAAAGGTACCCCCTTATCCCACTCAACTCCGGTCTCTGTACAATATTTACGTAACATTCCCTTTAATGTCTGATGATATCGTTCGAGAACCCCTTGACTCTCTGGGTGGTAGGTGCTAGACTTAACATGCTCGATACCCAACTCCTTCAGGGACTGCTGAAAAATGTTAGAGGTAAAATTAGTTCCTTGATCACTTTGCACCTCATGGGGGAAACCCATTCTGGTGAAGAATTTGAGCAGTTCCTTGATGACAGTTGGAGCAGAGGTAGTCCTTAAGGGTATAGCCTCTGGGTAGCGAGTTGCCATGTCCATGATAGTTAATAAATAAATGTTACCTTGGGAAGTCTTAGGCAATGGGCCTACAATGTCCACTACCACCCGAGTAAAAGGATTCTCGAAAACGGGCAAGGGCACCAGAGGATGTACAGGCACCTTCTGATTGCGTTTTCCTGTCATCTGGCAAGTGTGACACACTCTACAACACTCCACTACATCTGCACGCATTCCTGGCCAGTAAAAGTGGGCTCTGATTCTGTCCTAGAGTTTTTCTCACACCTAGGTGTCCTGCCAATGGTATACAATGTGCCATTTCCATGATATCTTTACAACAAGGTTTGGGGACTACTACTTGATGGACGTCCCAAGCCCCGTCATCGATTGGTCTGTGTGGCGGTCTCCATCTTCGCCACAATACTCCTCCTTTGAGGTAGAAACATTCACCACCCTCCTTCTCACATTCCTCTTCACTCACGGACCTGGCAGCTAACTCCTTGCATTCACTATCATCTCTCTGTAGCTCTACCAGGCCACTAGGACAATTTGGAGGAGTTTCATGGTCATCGTTAGGGTCAAGACGAGCCATAAAGGTGTCAGATAAATCCACCTCAGTCACATCATCAGGCACAGTTGGAGCGTCATTCACACTCTCATCATCCCTTTCATCAACTCTTACATTCGGTACATTTCTGTCGGAGGGAACTGCTACTGGAGACATTGAACGTGTGACAGCACACACATGGAAAACTGTTGGCATCTCCTTTTCGAGCTCACCGGTTAGTGGCTCGTTAACAGGGGAAAGTGACAAAATGGGGTCTGGTCGGACCTTCTCACCTGCTACATCATTCCCCAAAAGGAGCGTTACCCCAGGCACAGGGATATCTTGGGACCTACACAAAGCTATGGTGGCCTCACCCTGTAGTAACTCGCATTCAATTTCGCCTTTTACCAAGTATGCATAAAACTGGCCTCCAGCACCTCTCATTACAACTGGTTCGCCAGGTGGGCACTCAGTGTAATGATTCACCATTAGGGTGCTAGTAGAACCTGTGTCTCAGAATTTTTACCTCATGCATACAACCATTTAATCTCACGTTGCCAGATGAAATAAAGGGACGGTAACTGTCCTGCACTGATGGTGAAATTATTATTGGCTTAACCCTAGTGGGTTGCACCACACATGCTACTACACCCCTGTCTAGATGTTTTACGTTCGCTGCTAGGTTCTCCTGTCGAGAGTCCTGCATTAAAGGAACTTTTGGTGCTAGGTACTCTTGTCGAGAGTCCTGCATTACAGGCACACATGGAGTTTGAGATACGGCGGGAACTGTCTGCCCCGATCTCTGTTCTCTCCTTGGCCCAGCACTGATAAGCTAGGTGGCCTCTCTTGCCACAAAAAGTACATACTTTAGGGGATACGGGAACATTCCCTCTTTGAGCATTACTATTAGTTTGGGGCCCACCTCTGTTACCATTGCCCTGAGTCGCATTTTTAGTTGGGGGAACAATTCGGTTTTGGCTAGCTTGGCTAGCGTTATAGGCTTGTGACTGGGTCTGTCAGATTTGTGATTGGGATACTTAAAATTAGAGCTAGAATTATCGTAGGGCTTCTTTCCACGAAATTTGTTGTTGAGCACGTATGTGTCAGCCATGTCAGCAGCGTCGGCAAGACAATCTACCTTTTTCCCCTTTAAATGATAGGATACAGAAGAATCAATTTTCCATAGGAAATTTTCTAACAAGACCAACTCCTTCAGATCGTTGTAGCTTGTGACTTTCTTACTCTTGACCCAATGATTGAAAGTTTTAGTCATGGTCCTGGCAAATACCTTATGGGTTTCTTCTACTTTCTTCTGGTTTTTACGGAAAGATTGCCTGTAAGCCTCAGGCTGCAATTGATAGGTTTTTAGGATAGCTTCTTTGAGATTGTCATAATCCTGCCTAACTTCTGCTACTTCTGACAAATACGTGGCTCGAGCCTGCCCTGTCAAAACAGTTTGTAACATAAAAGGCCATTGATCTCTTGTCCACTTCATACCTCCAGCAACTTCCTCAAACAAAACAAAGAAATCCTGCACATTATCCTCAGTGAAAGGTGGAATGACACTAGTCATAGTTAATCCCAGATGGGGAGCAATTAAGGGAGCATTTGTATTGACATTTAGTTGAGCCGTTTGATATTGATATTGATAATGTTCGGACTTTATTCTGGCTTCTTCGATATTTGCTCTTGCTTTTATGCTGGCTTCTTCGGTATTTATTCTGGCTTTCTATTTTTAGTCTGGCTAGTTCCAGTACTTGATCACCAGTCAAACCAGGTGGCAATTGTTCATCAAGTTGGCTAGGTTTACTCGGGATCCCACCAACTGCTCCGTCCCCCTCCCCGCCTTCTACAGGGAACAGGTGGGTTTTTATGGTCTGAGCCACCTCTACTTTAGACATGTTTGAGACAGTTAATTGGAGATGTGAGGCAAGCACTTTCAGTTCGGATTTTGACAGTCAATATCAGGGGCTGTGGGTTCTGATTCTATGAAAACTCTAGCATCTTCTTCATTAATTAGTTGAGGCATGATTAATATTTGTTTTTTAAGTAGTGAAACGGTAATGAAACTGAGTGAAACTGTATGAAACGAATCCTGGCAAGGTCGCCACTCTTCTGTTACGTATCTTGATCCTCAAGTGGTTAACTTGATGAATCTAGATAGCACAGAGATATATATATTAAGGTATCAATCAGTCAGCTGAAGGCAAAACAAAAGTAAAATCTAATAAAATAATTTCCTGTTGTTGCTTCCTTTCCTTTTGGATCTTAGGACTTAGTATCCTTTATTGACGGATACTCTTTAATTATGAAAAATACTGAAACTAATTAAAGTCATGTAGTATTTATAAAAAAATATTATTTAACCGAAGCTTAGCAGGCTATGGTTATGAACCGAATAAGTTATAGCTAAAGAAGGACTATTAATTTTATAAAAAGTCTTGAAAGATAAATATTAAAGTAAGAATATTTCTGTCTCTTACCCTTTTTGAAATGAATAGATAGTTTTCTTCTATGTCCTTTTATTTATATTTAATGTAATTATTCTTGGTTCTGGTCTTACGTTAACAGTATTATATTATTATTATCATCAGGATTAATATCAAAGTCACATAAATAGTTAGATATATATTTAATAATTAGTTAAATGTATTTCTTAACCACGTAACATTGAAGTTTGATTAGGAGTAAATAAAGTTACAGGATCGTTTCATAGATTCGATTCAGGTCTCACTCAAATATGAAAAGCAAAAATAATATTTTGAAGCTAAAAGAATTTTCTTCAGCTTAGGAAATCACTATAAGTAATATTAACACAGCCATGTTAGTCTAAGGCGATATTACTAATATGAGACAATAGCATCACCGTACTAAGCACCGTTAAGCAATGTAAGCTTAATTCAAAGAAAATGAAAGAACTCGTAAGTATTAATATAAAACAATAGTATTACTTTCATCATAACCCAATTACTTAAAGGTTTGCTTTAGTCCACAAGTTAGTCAACTAAAATAGTTAAGTACATAATAATAGAGTTAACGTTAATTCCCAATCAAATAGTTAAGCACATAATAGTAGCGTTAACGTTAATTCGCAATCAAATAGTTAAGTACACAATAATAGTAGCATTAACGTTAATTCGCAATCAAATAGTTAAGTACACAATAATAGTAGCGTTCACGTTAATTCCCAATCACATATCTCACTAACCAACATAACGTAAGTGTTTACACCGAACACACTTAACACACACATATATAATCTGACTGACAGTCACAATCCCATTATAATACTTCACCCCGTCTTCCTCCAGCTGCAAGTTCACCTTCCCCAACTCCAAATGAGACTGATTTGAATGCCCACAACTCGGGTCTTATATACCAAACAATGATGGTGTAGGAACGAATCAGGAGGCAGGGGGTGGTGCCGGCTCCAATCATAGCTCCTCGAGTCGCATAACAGGTGCCTGGTCCATTCACAGCTCCTGGCGTCGATCATACGTCATAGCGTCGGTCATCAAGTAGTTTGCAGGGTCCCCTATGACGCACGCAGGTGTGAAGGCTTGTTTGCTGGTATGCAGGCTAGCTGGTTTCCCACTCGCTGGTTCGCTGGCTAGTCTGCTTCACCGTTTGGGTAGTGTGACTCCTTCAACTCTAATTCTAACTCTTAAATTAACATACAGGGCTCCGTATGTCAGAATATATATATATATATATATATATATATATATATATATATATATATATATATATACCGGTATATATACATATACAGTATATAATGTATGTGGTTGTGGAACAGAGGCCTATTTCGCCAAAAGGTAAATTTATACAGGAAATACGTGAAGGTTATGATGCATTTTGACAGTTTATTCTGGCTATCATTAGACGATTTAATGAAATTTAGGAGGAATATGTGGGAATTATAAGGGTAAAGACTGTCGCAATTAAGGGGAGGCAGACCGTTTTTCTGGACCCCCTTCTCCCTAATGTTTAGCCCCACTAGCTTTGAGATGATAAGACGTTCGGCCCATTAGTTTGGCGATTTTAACACCTTTGGCCCCATTTCTTTGTCAATTTTAAGACCTTTTGTGCCATTTATGTGTTGATTATTTCCTGGCGACCGATAGCGAGCCTGCAATTTAAAGAGGAACCGGCCTACGGCCGGTACATTTCTCTACCGAAAAATGTACAAATTTATCTTGAAAGGGAGTCTACGCCATAGTTTTTTTTTTTCTTCTAAGCTTGACGGAGGTCTAGGGAGGAAACTAAAAAAATATATGAATAAATGAATTAATTGACCAAACAAACAGCCAGCCTCCCCTTAACCTGTAGACTTCCATACACCCCTCGCATTCTGAATGATCACCCCCTCCCCTCCCTCTCCCCCAATGATCCAAGGTGTTAACCCTCTCACGTTCTTGACGCAATTTTGAGCCTACTAGGGATACTTTAAAGCCTTTGTTACCATCAGGGGTATTTAGAAACCTTTAGTTTATTTACTTCAACCTCTGCAGTTGTCTTTGAGTTAGCTGTGGACAGAAAACTAATTTTGGAAAGGTAATTATAAGAGTGAGAGAACTCTATTTAGTATTGCTAATCTGGCAACCTCTGCGTCATATGGTCGTGAGAGGGTTAATCTCGCTTTGTTTTATCTTTCTCTCCCTCTCTCTTTGGCTTGCATCCATTCGGCCTCATTCAGCCTACTGTTTTAAGACGTTTACCCCCATCCAGGTGTCAATATTTTCCTGGCGAGCGGTAGCAGCCAGCATATACTATATATATTTTTTTGTTTTGACAGCAAGCTAAATTTGTAAATTTTTCGATAGAAAAATGTCTTCGGCGAAGCCGGATTTCTCCATACAATGCTGGCTCGCTATCGCTCGCCAGGAAGAAATCGACACCTGGATGGGGATAAACGTCTTAAAACAGTTGGCTGAATGGGGTCGAATGGATACAAGCCATAGAAAGAGAGAAAAGGAGAGAAAGAGAAAACAAAAACAGGTGACCCCCTCTAGGGGAGGTGTGGCGGAGTGGTCTTGCCACTGGACTGGTAATCCAATGGACCCGGGTTCGAACCTCAATATGTCAATGGGAAGATATTATTGGGATGGAATTTGTGCTGTACTTAGTATCAGTGCATTACCACACAGCCCACCGAAATATCAAACAAATACCCTCATTGTTCCCTGATTAAAATAGCATTGTATGAATATTCCCATATTCAAAAATATGCTACAAGGGGGCAATGTCTAGTGAGTTAATTGCTTAATAGGTGGCGTTCTGAGAGTGAGGGACCGAGTACAAAGGAAATCAAGCAACAACAGGCTGGTGACCCTTCTAGGCTGCTTGTCCTCCAAAACACTGAGAATCAATTGTCCAAGCAGTGGCTTAGAGTGGGTAAGGGAACATTGGAAAGGGATCTACTGCCCTGGAACTAATGTCCGTGGCAGG
This sequence comes from Lithodes maja, assembly GCA_037953745.1. Lineage (NCBI taxonomy): Eukaryota > Metazoa > Arthropoda > Malacostraca > Decapoda > Lithodidae > Lithodes > Lithodes maja. The sequence goes on from JBAKBP010005103.1 coordinate 104,185, forward strand.
ATTAGGAAGTTAGTGGGTGACAGATGGGTTAGTAACTGAGGGGGGGATAAAATAAAGTTATTCATTTACAAACGCAGTCAGTCGCGGGTTTGATGCAAGATATTTGTCTAGGCGAAGTTTAAATGAATCAACGGTGCTGCAGTCTATAACGTCTCCGGGGAACCCCATTCCACAAGTTGACAACTCGATTGAACAAGAAATTCCTAGATTCGTGCGAGTTAAGAGATTTACCGATAATTTTGCAACCGTTTCCCCGCTTGTAATTAGATTGGTTGATAGTGAAGTACTTACTACTGTTCATATTGTCGATGCCTTTGATGATTTTGAACACTTGAATTAAGTCGCCTCTTAATCTGCGTTGGGTTAAGGGAAATAGATTTAATTCTCTAAGACGCTCCTCGTATGGTTTGTTCTTTAGGCTCGGTATAATTTTGGTAACTCTACGTTGAACTCGTTCTAGCTTGTCTATATCTTTTTGGTAATAAGGGCACCAGGATTGAACGCAGTATTCCAGAAGAGGGTGGACTAAGGAATTGTAAAGGGTTAGGATAACTTCTTTGGATTTATGCTCAAATGACCTGCCTATAAAGCCAATTATTGTGTTTGCCTTATTAACAACTTCTAAACATTGTTGACTCGGTTTTAAATTACTCGATATTGTTCTTCCCAGATCGGTTTCTCTGTTTACATTCTTAAGCTGAGTGCCATTCATCGAATAGTTTGCTTTCTCATTTTGGTATCCGATATGTAGTACTTTACATTTATCCGCATTGAAACTCATTTGCCAAATTTGGGCCCAACGTGACAACTTATCTAGATTGTGTTGCATATCGCCAACTTGTTCTTTTGAGAGTACGCTATTTGCAATTTTTGTATCGTCAGCAAATTTTGAGATTGTACAGGTGAGACCCTCATCTATGTCGTTGATGTAAATTAGAAAGAGAATTGGTCCTAGTACCGATCCCTGGGGTACTCCGTTACTTACATTGGTCCATTTAGATGCCTTACCGTTTATGACTACTCTTTGCTTTCTGTCGCGGAGCCAATTTTCTATCCATTTCAACACACCATCTTGTATTCCATGCGCTTTTAGTTTTAGCAGTAAACGTTTGAGGGGAACTTTGTCAAAGGTCTTTTGAAAATCAAGGTATATAATATCTACAGCTTTACTCTCATCATAGAGGTTGAGGATATCGTGGAAGAAGTCTAAGAGGTTTGTTAAACAGGAACGTTTGCTACGAAAGCCGTGTTGAGTATCTTTAAGTATGTTATTTTCCTCTAAGTGATTTACGAGTCTGTCTCTTATGAGTGTTTCTAGCATTTTACATACAACTGAGGTTAAGCGAATTGGACGATAGTTACTGGGTAGGGATTTGCTGCCTTTTTAAAAAATTGGTGTTACGTTAGCTAACTTCCACTGATCAGGCATAGTTCCAGACTGCAAGGATTTATTGAATAGCAATGTCAGTGGTTTGGAGAGCTCATCCTTAGCTTCCTTTAGAACTCTAGGTGAGATTGTATCAGGTCCGGGCGTTTTATTTACCTTGAGTTTATCTAAACATTTCAATACTTCTCGCTCTGTAATGGTGATATTGCTTAGAACATCAGAATTATCTATCTGAATCGGCAATGCTGAAGGGATATCAATGAGGTCTTCTGTTGTAAAAACTGATGCAAAGAAGGTATTGAGGACATTACTCATTAATTGTACTTCGTCTTTGGTATATTCTCCATATTCATCGACTAACGATCCTACAGTTGAAGTAACTACTCTCTTCTTTCTGATATAACTATAGAATTCTATTGGGTTTGTTTTACTTTGATTCGCAACATGTAACTCCAGGGTCTTTTTACTTTGCTTAATTAACCTTTTGGCTTTGCGTCGTAGTTCTACAAATTTCACCCGTTCTTCGTCATTTTGTGAGGATTTTAATCTATCATTAGCAAACTTTTTAACAAGCAGACAGTTTGAAATATCTTTATTCCACCATTTGGGCTTATCATTATGGCCTGTACGCCGTATTTTCGATGGTATGCAGTCTTGCACTGCTTTAAGTTAAGTGTTTGTGAATGATTCCCAAGATGTATTTATGTCGTTATTGTTAATTAAAAAGCTCCAGTCAGTTTTTTTAAACATTGCTCTAAGTTTATGAAAGTTTGCTTGCTTGAAATTAGGGACTTTCTCGATGCTGTTATTTGGTTCGTTACTACTTAACTTTAAACTGAAAGTTATTGTACGATGGTCGCTGTTACTGAATTCATCACCGACATTCAAATTCTCTATCAATTCTTCTTTTGTTGAAAATACAAGGTCAAAGACATTATTTCCACGGGTTGGAGATCTAACAAATTGATATAGCGAACTCTCTTGCAAGTTTGCATACAGGTCTTGTCCAGAGTGTGAAGTAATACTATCTCCCCACTTGGTCACCGGTGAATTAAAGTAGCCAAAAATCACGGTATCTTGCGAGTTACTTAAGTCTGAAATTTGCTCATAAATTTCAGCTGGAGGTCTGTATATTAGCGCAAGTATAATTTTTGTACCTTTATTATTCTTTATTAGCACAAAGGATGTATCGACGTTCACAATTTGTGGTTTTGACAAGAGGGTTGGGTTAAGACTTTCTTTGATAAAAATAAAACTCCACCTCCATTTCTATTAATTCGGCTTTTCTCAAACATTACATAACCGGGAAGAGAATATTCTGCTAAAAGGTCTCTGTATTGAGTATTGAATTGAGCCAAGAATCTGTTATGCCAATAACATCGTAATTTTCCGTAAACACTAGTTCCTCTAAATCTGAAAATTTATTGCGTATGCTACGAGCGTTTGCATAGAAAACATTCAAAGTTTGGATTTGGAATTCACGGAACGCTCTTTATTCAAATTATTGGTTCTGCTCTGATCTACATTTATGTACCTGTCTGCCCTCAGTTCTCGATCCTCGTCCCTGGTTGTCCTCGGTCCTCGGTGTCCTCGATCATTGTTCCTTGTGGTCCTCGGTCCTCGATCATTGTTTCTGGTGGTCCTCCGTTCTCGCTGTCCTCGATCGTCGTCCCTGGTAGTTCTCGGTCCTCGATCGTCGCCCCTGGTCGTCCACGGTCCTCCATCCTTGTCCCTGGTGGTCCTCGGGCCTCGAACCTCGTCCCTGGTGGTCCTTGGTTGGCTCTGCTTTTTCTCCGAAAATCCTTTACTGCGTCGTGAAACAGGCGGCCAAATCTTGTTGCTCCTACCTGGTTCAGATGGACTCCATCCGCTACAAACAGATGATCTTCACGGTAGAAGTCATTCCAGGTATTGATGAGTGTGGGGGATGAGACTGTGAAGCGCAGAGGTGAGGCGGCTTCAGAGATGGAGTTGCTTCGAGCCGTGAAGCTTTGCATGTCTCACTCCCTAGACTGGAGCAAGTCCTCACGGGCCTCACCGTGTTCAGCGGTAGAGTGTAAAGGCTATCAGCCTATGCCCAAGAGGGAGTAGTTGGAATATAGAAAAAAAGAAAACAAAAATTAACTTCTTATGTACTGGCGACGTCTTGTCAATGTTTTTCTATGTATATTTAGACGATTGTGTGCAGTTCAAGAAGATTATGTGGTAGTAAAAAGGGGTTGTGAGATTGTTCGAAGCCTATTCTGTGACGTCTACCAGCGTTGGCAGAATCGCCTCGCGTTAGCCACTAGCGCTCGCCAGGGACATCGGAATGGGCTACAGTTATCCGAGAATGTTGTTCTTTCTTTCCTAGTAATCGTATTGTCACAGACAGTCCAGTGGTGGTCTTTATTTTCGTCTGTGACAACGGGAAGTATTTTATATCATTAATAGAATATAAGATGCATTGTGTAAAGTTAAGGAGAAAGAGAGATATAGGTAGCGTGGTGGTAATATGTGCGTGTGTATGTATGTGCTGCCTCCCTCTCTCGGAGGAGTTTTCCCGCTCGCGCGCGGGCTTTGATTGGCTGGCGGATCCTGGCGCGTCCTAGGGACGCCTGCTGCCTTGTGACGTCTCAGCCCGTGATTGGCCGACCATCGCGCCCTTGCGGGCTCCTGTGTAACTAACCTCCTCCATGAGGGTTCCCAGGAGCTGTCCTCGTCAGGACAGGCTTGGTGCGCGTGCTTCTAACATCTCCTTGCATACTCTCTCCCGATCACCCCCTTTACCACTGTTTCTCTCTCTGAGCTTCTTCTTTTCCATTACTTCTCGCCTTTATTCAATTACTTATCCCCTTGGGTTCTGCATACGGTTTCCATAGCCGGCCCATTGTATTGCATGCGCCGTCCTCTGAGATATTTACATGTACTTAGAATAGGTTTGAGGGTTCTTAGTTAGTATAGGTTAAGAACTTTGTGTGTGTCTCCATTATTGATTTAGTGTTTCTGCTCTTTTATTTAATGCTAGACTGGGATAAGGTAACTGTAGTCGTTGTCTCCGATGTGTGTACGGATTGCTTATACCTACACGACTTCGACCGGTCCTGTGGTAGCCTGGGTTGTCTTTTCGACTGCGTCCGCTGCGAGTGCAGCATTGTGTTGACTGAGGGTTTTGGCCTGTAACAGTTCCACACTTTGCTGCCTCTTTGCTTGTCTTTAGAGGGTCGCCAGGATAGAACCAGATACTTGTGATTTGGATCTATCAAGAGAGCACCCTAGTCAATTAACGTAACTTAAAGGATGCAGTCTTAAGGACATCGCTAGGCTACGAGCCTGTCTTGCTCACCCCCAGTTCCTTACCTAGAGTGTCCCAGCTAGACATTATTAATCGAGTAGACACTTGTTAGTATTTATTATAAGCGCTTTGATATGTACACATTATTATTCACAGCATTTATTAGTCTAGGTTGTTGTTGAGTTGCACAACCATAGCAGACTGTTTCGTTGATGAGGAAGTACTTCTTTTAGTGTCGAGCATTGCTACCGTTGCGCATTTATAGTATTCTCGTGTCAGTTAACATTATATGTCCTATCTTTTAGTGTATTCCATTTACACATGTGGTGTCTTGCCTCCTGCCTTTATATAGTTTAAGATACGAGCATCTTATGAGCATCAGACTTTCTTCAGAAGTTTCCCGGTCTATGCTGTAGGACTATACTTCACTTTCTTTCAGATAGGAGTGAAGAGTTTATTGTTGTTTAGAGTAACTGTATTGAAGCATCTCTTTATTGTATTAAATCTTGCAGTGATTTAATTGATCTTTCCATAGATTCCTTTTTATGCATTTTAACGTAACTTGCATCTTGTTTGTTATCAGGCTATACCAGTGTGGTTAGCCTGAAGTAGAGTACATTTATGCCCAGTTAAGGATACCCTGTTATCGCAGATTAACTCTGGAGGGTATAGGTGTTTTTGTTCGTCGGCATATAAGTTCGAGGGTTTGGATCTAGCGTACCGTTGTTGCATAGTGCCCTATTACTAGTCCAATCATTAAGTGCCCTTGTTTTATTCGTAGCCCCGGTCGTAACAATTCATTACTGGAGTCCCTTTTTAAACTCAATATAATCGTCTAATGGTAGCCAGAGTATAATGTATATGACGTCCCGGTACCGAAGGGGTTAAGCCATGTTCCTTATTTTAGTCATTATTCTTAAGGGAGCCCACCTCGCTTTTTTATCTTTCTCTCCCTCTCTCTTTGACTTGTATCCATTCAGCCCTATTCAGCCAACTGTTTTAAGACGTTTACCCCCATACAGGTGTTAATATTTTCCTGGCGAGCGTTAGCGAGCCAGCATAAATGTGTTTGTGTTTTACAGCAAGCTAAATTTGTACATTTTTCGTCTCCGGCGAAGCCGGATTTCTCCATACAATGCTGGCTCGCTGTCGCTCGCCAGGATGAAATCGACCTGGATGGGGATAAACGTCCTAAAACATTAGGCTGAATGGGGCCGGATGGATACAAGCCAGGGAAAGAGAGAAAACGAGAGAAAAGAGACAAAAAGCGAGGTGGGCCCCCTTAACCCCATCAGGATTGTAGGACTTCTTGTTATGGCATTTTGGCTAACAGTTCACGATATTATTCAGCTTGAGAACCACCTATTGAAATCACGAAGTTGATCTTGAGGGGAGGCAGTTGGTTTTTCGAGTCCTCCTCCTCCCTCATGTTTAGCCCTATTAGTTATGAGATTTCAAGACATTTGCCCCAATAGTTTGGCGTTTTCAGACCTTTTGCACCATTTCTTTGCTAATTTAAGACCCTTCGTGCCATTTAGGTATCGTTTTTTCCTGGCGAGCGAGAGTGAGCCTGTATTTAAAGAGGAATCGGCCTTCGGCCGGGACATTATTCTACCGAAAAATTTACAAATTTATATCGAACGGGGGTCTTGCGGGTGTTTTTTAAGTTTGATAGAGGTTTAGAGAGCAAACTAAAAACCCCTCTTTAAACCATTGAGCCGAACCAGTAAATTATGCTGCACAATACCGTCTGAGCCCCTTAAGTAACAGTATTAGTAATCCTTTTACTTATTCAGATCCTTTCTTAACATTTTAAATAACTTAAGGGGAGATTATCACTTAAGGGACATTTTTTCGAACCTCCTTCTATCTCATGTTTAGCTCCATTAGTTTTGACATTTTAAGCCGTTCGCCCCGTTAGTTTGGCGATTATGTATATTTTGATCAATAATTGGTTTCAGCAATATCCAAACTTAATGTATTTATTTCGAGGGGGATATACAAACCTATTTCTACACTTACCCACCCTATTCAACATCTGACAGACATTACTACAGCATAGAGTGAGCCAAACGTAATGACACCTGAGACATGACTTATTAGCGCTACCGCTACCGTACGTTATTATATTAAGGGAGCCCATCTCCTTTTTGTTTCTCTTTCTCTCCCTCTCTCTTTGGCTTGTATCAATTCTGCCCCATTCTGCCTACTGTTTTAAGACGTTTACCCCTATCCAGGTGTCAATATTTTCCTGGCGAGAGGTAGCGAGCGAGCATATACTGTATATTTTTTTTTGTTTTGACAGCAGCTAAATTTGTAAATTTTACGATAGAAAAATTTCTCCGGCGAAGCCGGATTTCTCCATACAATGCTGGCACAGGAAGAAATCGACACCTGGATGTGGATAAACGTCTTAAAACAGTTGGCTGAATGGGGCCGAATGGATACAAGCCAGAGAAAGAGAGAAAAGGAGAGAAAAATAAAAAAAGCCGGTGACCCCCCCCCCCCCTAATCCAAGTCATAAAACCCAATTGTTCTGGTTAGACACCCACACTACCCCATCCACTCACAGCCCTTCATCCATCCATCATCCCTACTAACCTTTAAGGCCGTGTCACACAGGAGTCGAACCCACCCGAAACCGGCCGAATCGATGTAAAAATTCAAATTTCAGCCAGTTCCGGTCGATTCTGGTAGCACTTCGGGTGATCTTCGATTATCTTCGGTCCGTTCTTGGAATGCTCTGGGCTTGAGTGGAATCATCCGGTGAATCGGCCCAAAGTTAATGCATGCGTTAACTTTTGGGGATGAATCGGGTCACAAAACCGTTAAAAAAAATATAGAGTTATGATCTAGTTATACTCGAGTCATATTCTGGTTACATTCGACCTATTCGGGTCATGTTCGATTGTATTTTGAATTGCCGATGATGACTCGAAATACTCGAACCTGGCTCGAATATAACCCAATGTGTATCAGAATTATTGACTTCCTTAAGCTGGTATCACACAAACGCTTTTTCCTTCAACATTTATCCTCAACACTGGTCTGGCAGCTTATGAGGCTAACATTTAGAATATTTTCGTGACTTTAATTTATCTATAACCAGTCTAGTTTCCGATACCAGTGAAAAATAATCCAGAAATGATGCCAGAAATTTTTTGATCACTGAATGTTGACTACAAAAGCTCTCGTGTGATGCCAGCTTTAGGCTGGTATCTCACTGCCAGTATCTCACCCTGTCTGTTGGCCAGTTACATGTTTCCTTGTTTGGAGTTTCGTGCATCTTTTTTTTTTATTTCATAACATGGTTTTGCTAAATCTTCAATGCGTTTTTTTCCACATAGCGATTTTGATAAGTTATTTTGTCTATATATTGTGTGGTTCCTGTTTTGGTGTGTTTATTTCGCAAGTTTTAAATATTAATTGCAAATCCCATTGTTTATATTGCCATTTTCAAGCATATTTTAAAGCTTGCATCCTAGATCCCCTTCGAGCAAAAACCAGCCACTCAAACTCCCCTTCAAGTGCCCCCATGATTCACACACACACACACACACAGAAAGATAAGTAGATAAGTCCGTCTCATATATGTTACCGGTAGTATTTTATCGCTCGCTCGCCCATAGCCACTCTCTCTCTATCTATTTATCTCTAATGCATCTACCTAACTCCCTTATATATTAACATAACTGTGTCTTATTTGGACTTTTTGTAATCTATAAATCATTTCTAATGCGATGGAATTGGAAACAATAGTATCCTTCTAGCACACAAATAATAACATGACAAAAGATTCAATAAAAATTTCTCCTTTGTCTTTCAGAACCAATTAAAGGCCGCGTCATACAGAAGTCGAACGTCACGCGACCTACTCCCGAACAGGATGACTTGCAAAAAAAATCAAATTTCAGAAAGTTTGGGTCGATTCGGGTCAATGCGGCCAATGATCTTGTTGATTCTGGGGAAGTTCTGGGGATGTTCATGGGTACAAACGAATCTCCTGTGGTTCGGTCAGAAGTTAGTGCATGCGTTAACTTCTAGCCGATATTCGGGTGTAAAAACCGTTAAAAATTGGTCTGCTCTCGTTCTGATTATGGTCGGCTTACATTCGTGTTACGTTCTTTTGTTTCGGCCGATGTTCGGCTGTAATTTTCATTGGCGAAGTTAACACAATCTACCTGAATATGAGCCGAACAAAATCCGAAGATAACCCGAATCGTATGAATAAAGGCAGACATTAAACCGAATATCAGCCGAATGATAGTCGAATTACTCAAATGAAATAGGACATTCCTCAGATAAAAAGACGAATAAGGCAAGATCAATCGGGTCTGTACAAGATATTGGCAAGAACACAAGTCCAATGACAAGAATATGATAGGATCACAACTCGAATCTCCCCCCGAACAACAGCAGAATCATCGAGTTTGTGTCGGGTGGTACACGTGGGACCACGTGGGAAATCCCTAGCACGCCGAGTTGTGCACACGGCACAGCAAACAAAGAGAGGAGCGAGGCACGACTGCACAAGAGAGAGAAGAATGAGAGCCGAATCGTACGCTGGCAGCCACGTGCACGGGCCCCATATATAGCTGCCGGAGCCTACATCGGTCTCACTCCCTCCGCACAAGTTGTCCCGACAAGTTTTCCCTCTCCACCCAACACAGCAACCACCAAGATGGGCAAGGTCGACAAGCTACCACGTCGAAAACCTACCCGGAAGGCCAAGGAAGCAGCAGAGCCTTCCGTGGACCTCTTCGCCTCCCAGGACCCGCCGGCAGCAGAAGGGGAGGATCTGGTGATTCAAACTTCATCAAGCTCTGAAGGGAGTGACGAAGACACTGAATTCCAATCAGGACAAACCCTTGCAGAGTCACAGGACCTCACCCAGATGGAGTCACTTCCCCTGATCACCAAACGGCAACGGCATGAGCTGGTCCACACTTTCCCTGAATTAGGGGAGACGCCATCCCACAGCGTGGATGATGATCATACCGCCGATCCCAACCCTTCGTCAGGAACGCCACCCACGCTGTCACCCGAGCCAGGCCCCTCCAAGATGAAGAAACCAACGCCGCCTGCCATGAAAGATGTCAAAAGAAAGCGGACATACGCCACCCTGCCTGCGAAGGATGAAGTCGCTGTTGCCGAGTGGTACTGGGAGAATAACTTCTTCTACAACAAGAAACTCCGGGCCCATCGAGACAGGGACATCCGGGATCGGGCTATGAGCAACAAGGACGAGGAACTCCATGTTACAGGTTGGTTGAATGCAGTTGTTGCGTACAATTAAAGTGGCCATATGCAAATCATATTATTGCTGTCCAGTGTTACAAAGTGCCGTCTACAGTGTTGATTGTTTAATGCCAAATCTTGTTATTTACTGTCCAATGTTTATAAAGTGCCATCTACAGTGTTGGTTGTTTAATGGCAAATTTTGTTATTTACTGTGTGCTTACTGTGTGCTTGCCTGTGATGGCAAAAGTATGAATAGACAACTTCCATTCATATATATATAATCGGCGCGTTTGATAGCACATTTCTTATATTATTTTTGTAAACAGTGCTTATAATGTAGGTTTATTTTCCAGTTGAGGTTCTCGGAAAATGGATGGAGGGAATGCGGACCCGGTATGTCAAACTGAAGGAGCTGCCCTCAGGTTCTGGGGCACATGACCTTACAGAGAGGGAGACCTGGATAGTCGAGGCCTTCTCATTCTTATAGCCTCACATCGTGAAGCTTCCCACCAGGAAGAGCAAGGTACGTTATATTACAACAACTTATAAATATCTGATAAACAATCATAAAACATGGGAAAGGACAGTAATAGGTCGAGTATAATTTTTCAACTTATGTTTGTTTATTTCTAATAACCATAACATACAAGTTCCCATACAACATTACATAATTTTCTACATGATTTGGTGTTATTTTATATGGCGTGGTCACGCTGCATGAAGTATTCAAATTGTCAAGAACAGTGTATTTATAATTGAAAATAATCAACATATACAGTATAATGTAACTATAACCACGGTTTCCAGCACATTATGCCTCAATATTTTATATCATACTCTCACATGTTAGTTGATCAATTTTCACCTCAGCATTAACAAAATTGAAATCGTTATTACATTGTTATTAAACATTTATAGAACATTGTAGCAAATCGGAGAATATCAGGAGCTATAATAACTCTTTTCCCTCTATTATGACTCAATATCTTTTGTAGAAATTGCATTTCATTACTAAAACTCACCATTATATTCTGATAAACTAACTCCCCCATATATTTCACAGAAGTACAACAAGAAAAACCCCGTTGTCACCCACATCGCTCCTACGGCTGCGGAGGAGGTGGCCGACGACCCGATGGCGGAGGAGACGTCACAGGAGGCGTCGCAGGAGCCTGGTGTCCCTAGCACCACCCAGGAATCGACTCCCTCCACATCCACGGGCCGTCGTCGCACCAAAACTCCTACAGGTGATTCCATGGAGAGCGACCTGTACGACAAGGTAAATTTTAGTATTATTTAACCATCGAATGCTTATTATCAATACATTTTTTATGAGACTTTTCTGTGTTGTCATATCGACACGTATATGTTATCAGAACTGGAGACGGAAAAGACATCACTATTATTCATGTTTGCTTACATTCCCTTTCATGCACGTCTCAATATTCATAGGGTCCCCAATACATTTCGTGACTTAAATTCATGTCTTCTTCATTATTAAATGATACAATGATATTCATATGGTCCCCAATACATTCGTAATTTGAATTTATTTCGTCTTTATGAATGAATTTTAAACATTTTAATATTCATATGGTCCCCAATACATTCGTCACCTGATTTTTATATCTTCTTACTGAATTAATGCTAACATTTTTGCCAACAGCTACGACAAGGGGAGAAGAACCTCAACGAGCTGTACACCAGGTGGGATTCGACGAAGAAGGCCGCGACCCCAGCCCAGCATTCCCTAAAACTGTTCTACCACTATGTCGAGGACCACCTCTCTCAAATTGAACCTTCACTTATTGACCACTACCAGATGGAAGTAATGCGCTTCACACATGCCATGCGTGCCTACAGCCGTGGGACAGCCCCCCTTCCACGGGTGGGTAATCTGGACGGAGAGCCCCTACCACATCAACGCCATGGGTCTTCCCAGCCCACCCCTCACCACAGCCAGCAGAACGTGTACTACGAGACCCTGCAAGCTGCAGGCCCTTCCTACTACCAGGGTGGAAAGAGTATCGCAGCCCCTGCCACGCCAAGAGGATGGAAGTCCCACCAACCCTTCGTTGGACGACCTGAAGCCAATCCAGTGGAGATGAACAGGCCCCCAACCCCAAGGATGGTTGACATTTCACCCGGGTTTGTGAGTCGGATCATTGATGACTTTTCGTAAATCTGCTCAACCCACCCACCCCCATATTACTAATATTCCTAATGATTGTTGGTCAGTATAGCTAACATTGTGGTGTAACATATCATTCCATATTACTTTATATTCCTATTTGATTGTGGGTCACTATAGATAACCTTGGGGTGTTTACTTGCTCATAAAGGTGTCAATATTTATGTGGTGTAACTTTTTTTTTTTTTTTTTTTTTTTAAGAGACAATGCACGGAGGAAGGAAAAACACAGATAAAACAAAAAGGTCCATGTGCCTAAAGGCATCCTCCATTCATAAAATGTTTGTAACAACTGGATTTAAACATTTGTAGATTGTAAGTTTGTGGAAAGCAATTCGAGGGAAGTGAATTCCAAAGAGTAGTAGCTCTGGGGATAAATGAATTCTGATAAGCAGAAGTTCTGCATTGTGGAGGAGAAAGTGTAAATTCATGGGCGCTCTCAGCTGCCCTAGTTCTACGGGGAAAGATGTGGAGAGGCGGCACAATTGAAGCAAGTTCCTCGGAACAATTGCTGTGAAAATATCTGTAGAATATGCTCTTGGCCATCATTCATATTACTCTATATTCCTATTATTTTGTTGGCAAATGTATAGCAATTATGGCTAATAACTTGCTCTTATTACTCATCATTGTCATTAAAATAGAAGGTATCTGGGTATAATAACTTGCTCTTATTACTCATCATTGTCATTAAAATAGAAGGTATCTGGGTATAATAACTTGCTCTTATTACTCACCATTTATATAAAAATGTAGCTATTCTGGTTGGGGTCACTATAGAAACCACATGAATAGTCAGTGGTGGGGTTGGCTGTGTGTATAATATGTTGCAAATTATTTTTGATAGGTTTAACATAATGGTCATAGTTTTGTGGGGGCAGGCTGGTGGAAACCATGGATTCGTGATATTGATATGTACAAAATATTATGGTAGCTGGTATGTAATATGGTGGCAATACTAAGTGTATATACACACAAAGATAATTTGTAAGTTGTTTGTATGTTGAATAAAATTATTATGTGTATATGTTGGTTGTACTTTTCCTTTTTATGCAATACAGTGACTAATAATGATTATGTGTATATGTTGGTTGTACTTTTCCTTTTTATGCAATACAATGACTAATAATGATTATGTGTATATGTTGGTTGTACTTTTCCTTTTTATGCAATACAGTGACTAATAATGATTATGTGTATATGTTGGTTGTACTTTTCCTTTTTATGCAATACAATGACTAATAATGATTATGTGTATATGTTGGTTGTACTTTTCCTTTGTATGCAATACAGTGACTAATAATGATTATGTGTATATGTTGGTTGTACTTTTCCTTTTTATGCAATACAATGACTAATAATGATTATGTGTATATGTTGGTTGTAATGTTCCTTTTTATGCAATACAGTGACTAATAATGATTATGTGTATATGTTGGTTGTAATGTTCCTTTTTATGCAATACAATGACTAATAATGATTATGTGTATATGTTGGTTGTAATGTTCCTTTTTATGCAATACAATGACTAATAATGATTATGTGTATATGTTGGTTGTAATGTTCCTTTTTATGCAATACAATGACTAATAATGATTATGTGTATATGTTGGTTGTAATGTTCCTTTTTATGCAATACAATGACTAATAATGATTATGTGTATATGTTGGTTGTAATGTTCCTTTTTATGCAATACAGTGACTAATAATGATTATGTGTACTGTATATGTTGGTTGTAATGTTCCTTTTTATGCAATACAGTGACTAATAATGATTATGTGTATATGTTGGTTGTAATGTTCCTTTTTATGCAATACAGTGACTAATAATGATTATGTGTATATGTTGGTTGTAATGTTCCTTTTTATGCAATACAGTGACTAATAATGATTATGTGTATATGTTGGTTGTAATGTTCCTTTTTATGCAATACAATGACTAATAATGATTATGTGTATATGTTGGTTGTAATGTTCCTTTTTATGCAATACAGTGACTAATAATTATTATGTGTATATGTTGGTTGTAATGTTCCTTTTTATGCAATACAGTGACTAATAATGATTATGTGTATATGTTGGTTGTAATGTTCCTTTTTACACAATACAATGTGTACTAACAAAATGTAGACAATACAATGAATAATAATATGGTGAACATGAATGGAGGACATTATTATTATTTGAAATAAAAGAAGAGGTTATGTTAAATGCAATACCTAATAATATATAGAGTGGATAAACGAATTTAGCTTGACGTTTTCAAAAACTAATGATATCTCATTATACAAGAGAATAATATATGTATACTGAACTCATAATACAATAATGAGGAGCTAAATTAATAAACTTGGCAGTTTATAATGATAAGGTAACTCATTATTATACGAGATATACTAGAGATGCTAGGAAACTATAATGTTCATAATAATAACAATTTACATCTTATTTATGATAGTTGCAAATGAACTAGAAATGTGACCGGAATATAATTTGGTAATAATGAAATTATAATAGGTCTGGCATATCAATTAGGTTGGGCATGGATTTATGGGGAATAATTGGAATGACAACTTACCTGTTCAGTTTTGAGGAACCTGCCAGGGCAGGCGCTGTTCTGGCCGGCTGTAGTATTCTGCCAAGTAGTCCCGGTGAAGTTTGGCAGTGGCTGGTCCCCTCTGCCGCGGCAATGGTTGTAGTCCATCCAAGGGGTCCCTCCTCCAGTCACCTTGTTCCATGTTCTCCTGACGCTGAGATGCTTGTCCTTGTTGTCCTTGGCGTTTGTCTATGAGGAAATTGTGGAGTATACAGGACGCAATGACTACCTTCTCCACGGTGGTGGGATGAATGTTCATGGTTGTGAGGAGACACCTGAAGCGGTTTGCCAGCATACCGAACGCATTCTCCACCTGCCTCCTGGCCCGGGACAGTCTATAGTTGTAGTTCCTCTTGGTATTCTCGAGTCCTCGGTGAGGGTAGGGCTTCTGTAACCACTCCCTCATGGGGAATGCGTCATCACCAACGAGGAAGTAGGGCACTGGATGGTCCTCGTCGGGAAATGGCTCTGCTTCCGGCAAGCCTGCTGCCCCGTCCTCCAGGGCCTGCCGGATGTCGGTCACCTGGAAGATGCCACCATCAGATGCGGAAATGTTCGCTCCCACGTCCACGTACATGAACTTACCCAGGTGATCAACCACTGCCAGAAGAACAATGGAGTGATAGTGTTTGTAGTTGTAGTACAGGGAGCCGCAGTTTCCTGGAGGTTGTATGGCTATGTGCTTGCCATCGATTGCCCTATGGTGTGCCTGAAGTTCCACCTCTCTTCGAAACCCTTGGCAACCTCTTTCCAGCCTTCAGGTGTTGATGGGCACACAATAACCTCTTCCATATACTCCTGGATTATAGCCTCGCATGTCTCCCGTACTGCCTTCGAAATTGTGTTTGCACCAACACGAAAATTTAATGACATGCTCTTGTATGCCTCCCCTGTTGCCAAAGATCGTAGTGTCATGTCCAATCTCAAACCTGGCTCCAGGGGCTTCTTCCAATTGGTGGTCTCCTTCTTGATCCGGGGTGTAAGACGGCATACTATGTCATTGAATAGGTCCTCGTCCATACACAGATAATACCTGTAGGTGGTCCTGTCCGTCTCCATTAGCTCATTTAGCAGTTGGTGGTAGTGTCCGTAGGTAGCTCTCTGGGCGACCCAAGGCTTGACGCTGCAGCTTCTGGGTTTCCTGGGTCGTACACGGCGCTGACGCTCCTTCTTCAGGAGGGTGGCGATGAGTAGCTGGTGGTTAAGGTTGGCTACAACAAGCTCCTGAAACAGAATGGCCATCTTCAACTCCTCCTCCGTAAACTCAGTTGATGGCTTGAGTTCCGTGAGGTCCATGTTGCTGTGGTGATGACTGATGTGCGACTGCCATGTGTGTGACCACACCCACTATATATATAGAGCAGGTACAGGTCGTCGTCCCACATTCGTCTAGCATCGTGTTAACGTTTTCTGATGGTCAACCCGATGCGGCTGGTGTTCCTCATAACTTCGTTCGTATCGGGTAAAGGTCGGCTGACAGACGTATCTCATTCGCACTTGGTTGGCTGATTCGGCGCACATTTGGGTTATCGTTGGGTCATGCTCTGGCATGCATCGATTTATATTCGAATCATGGTCGGGTCTTTGTCGTAAGTCGTTCGGGAGTATCGGGTTATATTCGACTCTTATTCGGGGCATTGTCTGGGGATGTTCTTCTTCTACCAACATCGGGACAATATCAGTTGAATTTGCCTCAAATATGCAAGTCATCGTGTTCGGGAGAAGGTCGCCCGACGTTCGAGTTCTGTATGACGCGGCCTTAAGTCCGTCTCATAATAGTTTGTGTGTTTGTCGTGTTTATCGCTCACTTCCCCCTCTGCAACTCTCTTTCTATCTATCTATCTCTCTAATGCATCTACCTAACTCCCTTATACATCAACATAACTATGTCTTATTTGGACTTTTTGTAATCTTTGAATCATTTATAATGTAATGGAATTGAAAAATATATCCTTCCAGGACATAGATAAACAATAAATAATATAGTCAACACAATATTTCAACCCTCTTGCTGTGCGAGGCTCCGACCTTCGGAGACAGAAGATTTACGTTTGATAGATTTTTTTTTTTTTTTTTTCCCACGGTATACACAAAATGATAGGGAAATATTGTAACATGTTTTTAATTGACATTGTCGTTTTTGCTGATTATGAGTTGGTGGAAAAAAATGTCTTTAATTCCATCATATCGGAAATTATTCACAGATTATATAGAGACCAAATGACATACACTTTTAAGTGTGTTCAATAGTTTTGCATTATCAATAGGGTGTATTAGACGATATTATTCAGGTTAAAAAACAATTAGCAGGTTTCGAATGGTTTTACTTAATCCTTTTTAATACCACAGATCCTTCTTCAATAATTATACTCTCATTATACTCTGGCAACTATTAGACGATTTTATTCAGCGCAGGAAGGGCGTCTACCCATTGAAATGCTTCAGACAATATCAATTAATCCCTTTAGCTACCATAAATCCATCCTAAGCTTCATAAAATCGTCTAAATGTTGCTGAAATCAAATACATATGATGTCACCGATACAGAAAGGGTTAACGAAAAATAATATAAGCGATTATTTAACATACTATGATCTTCGACCTATACGACTGACGTTCGATCTAACTTCTTCTAGTTCGGTTGTTGATCGACTGAGCTTCAGCTGAGCTTCGGTAATAATTCTGGTTATTTCCCCGTCTTCGGGACATATTCGAGTTATATTCGACGCATGATCGAGGCTTCTTCGTTCCACATCGGGTTTCCTTCGAGTTACGTATGGGGATTCATCGACTCATCATCGACTTTCATTCATGTCCATCGGTTATATTCGAAATTCATTCGGGTCAGTGTCTGGTTATATTCGACTCCGAGTAACTTGAGTAACTTTCGGGTAAATTCGGTTCAAATATGCAAGTCATCGACTTCGGGCGGCAGTCAGCCAACGTTCGACTTCTGTGTGACACGGCCTTTAAGGGGGACATGGGCCGGCTTTCTGGACCACTTTCTTCCTCATGTTTAGCCCCATTAGATTTCAGATGTTAAGATGTTTGCCCCATTAGTTTGTCGATTTTAAGACCTTTTGCCCCATTTCTTCGTCAATATTTAGACCTTTCGTGCTATTTAGGTGTCAATTTTTTCCCTGGCGAATGATAGTGAGCCTGTAATGTTGGAAGAAATTTTTCTACCCAAAAATTTACAAATTAATCTAGAAGGGGGATCTAATGGATGTTTTTTTTAAATTTGATGGAGGTCAAGGGAGGCAACTAGAAAAATAATTAATACATGCAAACATCGCCCAAAAAGTGAACCAAAATAATGAATACATGCAAACATCGCCCAAAAAGTGAACCATCCCCTCTTAAGGGAACGTTGTTTAATTAACCCCTTCTGTACCGGCTACGTCTTTTTAATTTTAATCTAACTATTTTTAGACGATTGTCTGCAGTTTGAGAAGGATGTGTGATAGTAAAAAGGGTTAAGTGAGAGAGTTCGAAGCCTGATAATTGCTGGAGGCCCTTTTTAAGCTGCACACAATCGTTTAAACATAGCTAGAATGAAATAAGAAAGGCGACGCCGGTACAGAAGGGGTTAATGTATATATTGTATATTTTACCTGTATATATATATATACGGTATATATATATTTGTTTTAGTTTGCTCCCTAGACCTCTATCAAGATTAAACAAAAATAATTCCAAAGACCCCACCCTCGGTATAAATTTGTACATTTTTCGGTAGAGAAATTTCCCAGCCAAAGGCCGATTTCTTCTAAATTGCAGGCTCACTATCGCTCGCCAGGAAAAACGCAACACATGAAAGGCACAAAAGGTCTTAATATTGACATAGAAATAGACGAAAGTCTTACAAACTAATGGGACTAAACATGAAAGAGAAGGGGGGTCAGAAAAAACTAACACTTCCCCTTATTCCATCATCACCACCTATCTTGACTCCTAAAAATAAAAATAAAATACAAGGAAAGAAAAATGCCGTGAAGGTGATCCCCTGATTCAGCGTGATTCCGAGGATGACATTCCGGGAAGGATTTCACCCGCTTCAAAAACTGTCACTTATTTCCTCGCTTTTAACCTCCCTCCCCCCTCCCACACCCCCTTACCCGCCACACACACATACACACACTCTTCCCGTCTCACCAGAAAAAAATATTCTTCGATTTTGTGCCGAGTTAGCTTTTCTGTGTCCTTTTCATCTACATGGAGTTCAATAGGTAGGCTAGGCCAAAAATCGTGAACCCCCTGACATCTGTAACTCCGATTGGGCTTCATTAATGGGCTATAAATATCCACACCTGCTCCCTGGCTGACAGAATGCTATGCTAGCCGGCAGAATATATAAGATGTAGTGGTTCTTGTACTGTAGGTTAATGTTAAGGATTATTATAAGATGTAGTGGTTCTTGTACTGTAGGTTAATGTTATGGATTATTATAAGATGTAGTGGTTCTTGTACTGTAGGTTAATGTTATGGATTATTATAAGATGTAGTGGTTCTTGTACTGTAGGTTAATGTTATGGATTATTATAAGATGTAGTGGTTCTTGTACTGTAGGTTAATGTTATGGATTATTATAAGATGTAGTGGTTCTTGTACTGTAGGTTAATGTTATGGATTATTATAAGATGTAGTGGTTCTTGTACTGTAGGTTAATGTTATGGATTATTATAAGATGTAGTGGTTCTTGTACTGTAGGTTAATGTTATGGATTATTATAAGATGTAGTGGTTCTTGTACTGTAGGTTAATGTTATGGATTATTATAAGATGTAGTGGTTCTTGTACTGTAGGTTAATGTTATGGATTATTATAAGATGTAGTGGTTCTTGTACTGTAGGTTAATGTTATGGATTATTATAAGATGTAGTGGTTCTTGTACTGTAGGTTAATGTTATGGATTATTATAAGATGTAGTGGTTCTTGTACTGTAGGTTAATGTTATGGATTATTATAAGATGTAGTGGTTCTTGTACTGTAGGTTAATGTTATGGATTATTATAAGATGTAGTGGTTCTTGTACTGTAGGTTAATGTTATGGATTATTATAAGATGTAGTGGTTCTTGTACTGTAGGTTAATGTTATGGATTATTATAAGATGTAGTGGTTCTTGTACTGTAGGTTAATGTTATGGATTATTATAAGATGTAGTGGTTCTTGTACTGTAGGTTAATGTTATGGATTATTATAAGATGTAGTGGTTCTTGTACTGTAGGTTAATGTTATGGATTATTATAAGATGTAGTGGTTCTTGTACTGTAGGTTAATGTTATGGATTATTATAAGATGTAGTGGTTCTTGTACTGTAGGTTAATGTTATGGATTATTATAAGATGTAGTGGTTCTTGTACTGTAGGTTAATGTTATGGATTATTATAAGATGTAGTGGTTCTTGTACTGTAGGTTAATGTTATGGATTATTATAAGATGTAGTGGTTCTTGTACTGTAGGTTAATGTTATGGATTATTATAAGATGTAGTGGTTCTTGTACTGTAGGTTAATGTTATGGATTATTATAAGATGTAGTGGTTCTTGTACTGTAGGTTAATGTTATGGATTATTATAAGATGTAGTGGTTCTTGTACTGTAGGTTAATGTTATGGATTATTATAAGATGTAGTGGTTCTTGTACTGTAGGTTAATGTTATGGATTATTATAAGATGTAGTGGTTCTTGTACTGTAGGTTAATGTTATGGATTATTATAAGATGTAGTGGTTCTTGTACTGTAGGTTAATGTTATGGATTATTATAAGATGTAGTGGTTCTTGTACTGTAGGTTAATGTTATGGATTATTATAAGATGTAGTGGTTCTTGTACTGTAGGTTAATGTTATGGATTATTATAAGATGTAGTGGTTCTTGTACTGTAGGTTAATGTTATGGATTATTATAAGATGTAGTGGTTCTTGTACTGTAGGTTAATGTTATGGATTATTATAAGATGTAGTGGTTCTTGTACTGTAGGTTAATGTTATGGATTATTATAAGATGTAGTGGTTCTTGTACTGTAGGTTAATGTTATGGATTATTATAAGATGTAGTGGTTCTTGTACTGTAGGTTAATGTTATGGATTATTATAAGATGTAGTGGTTCTTGTACTGTAGGTTAATGTTATGGATTATTATAAGATGTAGTGGTTCTTGTACTGTAGGTTAATGTTATGGATTATTATAAGATGTAGTGGTTCTTGTACTGTAGGTTAATGTTATGGATTATTATAAGATGTAGTGGTTCTTGTACTGTAGGTTAATGTTATGGATTATTATAAGATGTAGTGGTTCTTGTACTGTAGGTTAATGTTATGGATTATTATAAGATGTAGTGGTTCTTGTACTGTAGGTTAATGTTATGGATTATTATAAGATGTAGTGGTTCTTGTACTGTAGGTTAATGTTATGGATTATTATAAGATGTAGTGGTTCTTGTACTGTAGGTTAATGTTATGGATTATTATAAGATGTAGTGGTTCTTGTACTGTAGGTTAATGTTATGGATTATTATAAGATGTAGTGGTTCTTGTACTGTAGGTTAATGTTATGGATTATTATAAGATGTAGTGGTTCTTGTACTGTAGGTTAATGTTATGGATTATTATAAGATGTAGTGGTTCTTGTACTGTAGGTTAATGTTATGGATTATTATAAGATGTAGTGGTTCTTGTACTGTAGGTTAATGTTATGGATTATTATAAGATGTAGTGGTTCTTGTACTGTAGGTTAATGTTATGGATTATTATAAGATGTAGTGGTTCTTGTACTGTAGGTTAATGTTATGGATTATTATAAGATGTAGTGGTTCTTGTACTGTAGGTTAATGTTATGGATTATTATAAGATGTAGTGGTTCTTGTACTGTAGGTTAATGTTATGGATTATTATAAGATGTAGTGGTTCTTGTACTGTTGGTTAATGTTATGGATTATTATAAGATGTAGTGGTTCTTGTACTGTAGGTTAATGTTATGGATTATTATAAGATGTAGTGGTTCTTGTACTGTAGGTTAATGTTATGGATTATTATAAGATGTAGTGGTTCTTGTACTGTAGGTTAATGTTATGGATTATTATAAGATGTAGTGGTTCTTGTACTGTAGGTTAATGTTATGGATTATTATAAGATGTAGTGGTTCTTGTACTGTAGGTTAATGTTATGGATTATTATAAGATGTAGTGGTTCTTGTACTGTAGGTTAATGTTATGGATTATTATAAGATGTAGTGGTTCTTGTACTGTTGGTTAATGTTATGGATTATTATAAGATGTAGTGGTTCTTGTACTGTAGG